>APFE030780773.1:0-25563 GCA_000404065.3 Pinus taeda
ATATGGAAAACATTAATTTTATTTGAAGATACGATGCATACATCAGTTATATAAACTATCTTAAACAATTATTCAAAATCACTCATATTTTCTTCCACACCATCAAAATTCACATCTTCATATGAGTGACTAGATGCTGACGAAGATGTTCCATATTCTTCTCTTTCATCAACCAGTGCCTCATCTCAGTCCACATGCATGCCCAACATTTCAGGTTTCAAAATTATTCTAGATCTACGACTGGTTTTAGCTGACTCCCATGCCAACATTGTTCCTTCTGGTAACAACCTTTTCAGAATCTCTATCATCTTGAAGCGAAGAGTTCCTCTCTTTGTTAAATTGAAGTCATAAACAGGTATGTCAACATCCTCCAATTTTAATATGTCTGTGTGGCGTCGATTTATATTTGTACCCTTTCTTTTTCTTTTTCCGCCATTTTTTTGTCAACTACCATCTCTGGCTTATACACACCATTGAATGGGTGTGTATTTGTGGCATACCAATGTATTTCAACACTTGTAACATCCTCATTTTCTGTAAATACCTTTATAACTTTAGCAACCCAAAATGGATAGCCTTTGGGATCTCCATCTGCTAGCACTGCAATCATGCAACCCTCCTTAATATCATGTATTGAACCCCTATAAAGGTCTTCCATGGCTTCACGTTGTGCACGAGATCTTCTGGAACCAATATACATCTCTCTTTCCATTTCCTGTGAAGAATTAATAATACCTTGAGTTTGTTGCTGTTCAACAATGTTTACTTCCTCTTGTTCATTCGACAAATTTTGTGGCCAAATAAATGGATTTTCAAAGGTATATCTTCATTTGTTCTTGTTGAAATGATATCACTTTGATTATTGAAAAATGACTCCCACCAAACTGAATCAGCAATGTCAAAGTACTCATATGTATATCTAATACATTTTTTAATTTCTTCTAGGCAATCAGAATAATTTATATGTCAATCAGAATACTCGTTCATCCCAATGGGTTTTGGTAATTAACCAATAATGAGTTTCTCTTTGGAACTCTTTAACATTTATGCTTATTTTAGGGATTTTTTCTTCTTTACATTAGTCAAGAAAGAGAGATAATTTTGGTTTTTTTATTTTCAAAATTTGGGTTGGTCATCTCCTTATAATATTATAATTTCTTTTTTTCTTCATCTCTTTATCATACCACAATTTCGATGGCAATTTAAGGTGATAATATTTTTTAATATTATTCTTATTGTTTAAAATGATCTCCCTCTTTATCACCTAATGGTCTAGCCTAGATGGTGCATCCTTTTGTCATCCTATTTTACCCAAAGGTGGTTTTAGCAAATAGTGGGTCATAGCCATGCTCTCCTAAAGGGGAACAAACTTGCTTCCATGATAATAGGATCCTTTAATTTTGATATTATGGGTACTAAATTAATTTTGGATTTGTTCTTTCTCCATAATTTTTTTGGAGATGCTACATTCACAAATTTTACACTAAACTTTCAAATAAGAATTATCTTTTATTTTATGTTCAAATATACCTTAATTTACAATTGTTTTTAAATATACACTAATTTACAATTGTTAATCTTTCCAACTTTTATTAATTATTTTCTCACTACTATAATTCTAACTAATTTATACCAAATATAAATCAAAAAATATTTATACAAATTATTATTGTGATATATAAAACTCTATATATAATATTTTAGATTCAATTATCATGAATTTTGTTTCACAAATAATAATTAAATCCATCCCACACTTTAATTTATAAAATGGTAAAAACTACTTCTCTCATTCATATATATATTTCTTATTTCTTATGTTACAACACATTAGCGAAATGTTCATTCTACAAGAAACATGATTGATCGAAATTGCTGCAAACCGAACGTTGACCTCCAAAACTATAATAGCGATAATGCGGTAAAAGCCCCAAAATTGAGTCTGGTAAAGAACTGCCTGATTCATGACGCTCCAACCAAAGCCTGGAAGTCTGTTGCTCATCTCAACTCAGATATTGTTTTACAAGCTACTGGTTTATTTGACATGTTACCGTTATTTAGCCATGTTGGCTCATGAATTATATACCTTTAGTGCCCATGACTAGTTTTTAATACATGAACACATGATAAACCTAAACATATAACCAAAAAGAGTTGGAATCCATACGCCTGAATCACTAGGCTGCATCGACAGTGCCATGTTTGAGTGCCGGTGCTCCGGTCATTGCTGGGATGTCTGAGCCTTGCCAAGCTTAGGGTAGTGTTGCAAGTACTTTTTCATATTGTGTTTCAGGTCATTAAAAAAGATGAAATTGCGATTATAAAAAAATTGGTTTCTGATAATTTAGAAATATGTAACCACCCTCATGCCAAAATGAAGAGGTGTTACAGGGGATTCAAACTTAGAGTCATTTAGTTAGGCATTTATTTGGGATAATGACATTAGTAATGCTATGGGATAATGCCATTAGTAATGCTATAAGATTTCTTGGGTATTAATGGAACCAACAAGAACAAAGTAATATAATCTATGCAGAAAGAAACTGCAGAAACGTAGTCCAGAAACAACATTCAAACAACAATCCCAACCTGTCATTAAATCCTCCATTTTCTTGAGCCATGTACCAAATACAGTAAACGAAAGTTGTTGCAGTGATGTCAAATCCAAAAAGCTTTCCCTAGAGATCATGGCAATTTGAGACTTACAATTGTGATTTCCTTTTCCATCTAGCATAGCTGTCTGGAGCTCAAAAAAACAAGATTTCATGTAGATCTTTACAGTGACAGATGCCCAACTGGTTGGCATTTTCAAGCTAGTATGGTGAGAAGATTCAAGTTTTTAATTGAGAGAGGAGATAATATGGATACATATTGAACCACACAGTCATGAAGTCCATGACGTCCAGGCAGAGGCAATGTAAAGTGACAAGTCCTTCCACCCAAGTTTGAGGATCCCTCCTTCCTCTACAAGTGAATAGCCTTCACAGCAAAACATGTTCAGTAAAAGCTCTGCCTGAACAGAAGCATTCCCTCTCATTGATATTTGTCGAAATCCACAACTCTGCAAGTGTGTTCTCCAATTTTGGAACTTGGTCTCTCCTGTCCTAGCAGGTCCTCCAACAACAAGAATGTTCCTTATTTCATGTGACAACAGTTGTTGCTCCACGGTATGCCTCTCCATGTTGTCCTCATTAAAGCATGCCCCCAGAGCATCAAACATTGCAGAATAATAGTGCAAAGCTTCAACAAAACGGTTCAAGAAAGGACCCACTGTGTTTAGGTCTTGTTCCACCATTGTTATGACTTTAGGGTTTAGCCTTTGCAGCAAACGCAGAGTGCATGTGTCTGATCCTGTAACGTCGTAGAGAGAATGATGAAGCCAGTGAACTGCCAATGCATCACCACTTCTTACACGAAGGGCAGCAAGATCCAATTTCCCAAGTTTCTCTGCAACTGGGTGGAATAACGTGCATAAAGATGGTGGCTGCAACTTGGTGAGCAACTATGACACCGTTCAACACTATCCTAGTCAAGTTTTTGATCAAACTGCCTCAATTCCCAAAAAACATAAACTTCAGGGGTGTACGTCTTCTTGTCGTTGAACATCCCACAGACTCCTCGTGGTTTCCCTGTTCGTCCATCTACGGGGATTTGGTATGGCTTTGTAGGCGTAATTCTCGATTCATCTCCCTTTCTCGTACCATTTCACTAAGAAGTTTAAGAGTTTTGGAACTTCAGACTCCTAAAGCTGACCTCCTCGAAGAGTTCTTTATGTGCAATGATGAGGTAAGTAACAAAAAACATTTATAGAAGTATTTGTCCCACGCTCTCGTTGGATCATGTCGTCAGTTCGTCAAGTTTCAATGATTTTATGCAGCCGTGATGGTAACATTCATGCACTCAATTAATTAAGTAATCATCGTCATTGCAGAAACCTTTGGAGTTGCGTGAGGTCAAGTTTGATGTGAGGGAAGAGGGTGCATCTTCAAGTACTTCCAGCAGCACCCAGCCAGTTGATCTTCAACATTCGACTTCGAAATCGAAATCATTTGATGGAAGAATCTCTGCAACCCGGCAAAGCGTCGTGCCATGTTTTTCCCGTTTTCTTCAATCGATAGGAAGTTTGATCAAAAACTTGACTAAGATAGTGTTGAACGGTGTCATAGTTGCACAGTCACTCGGGGGGGTCGATTCCCGGAATCGACCCGCCGCCGGTCGGGCAGGGCGGGACAGCCGGGGGGTGCACTGCGCGGGTCGATGATGGAACGACGATGCTTCGATGGTCGATATGCGATATGGCAATAGGCCGATGGGATCTCGATCGTTTGATCGTGTAGTTTATCAACGACGGATATCAAAGTGGTGCAACGGAAGCGGTGATATGTGATAATGCGGAAAGGTTAAGGATGAATGGACTCGATAAAGTTATAGATGTGCGTGTAATCTATTTGAGGTCTGGCCTAAGCATTCATGGTCAGGTTTATATCTATTCCTATGTATTTCGATAATATTTTGTGTTGTCAATATTTAGTGTTATCGCATATCGGTAGAAAGAAGGGAAGTCACGTTAGTGCGAAAGGATTGTGATATGCGATAAGGTATGCCTCGAGAAATGTGCATAATCGAGGAATATATAAAAAAGTATGGTTTACATATGTTTTGTGTGAATTCTATTATAAAAGGATTATAGTGGAAATAAAGCACCGACAGATGGAATTGTGGGTTAAGCCTAGGTATAACACGAAAGTATTAAAGGTTTATGAGTGTGAATGAGCCCCGATAAGGTATTTTGGGTGTGGCAGCCATATGGTTGCGTCATTTGGTATCAGAGCAAGGATGTTCTTCCTTATGCAGATTTATGATTACAAAGGTATGAAAGTTGCAGCGGTTGAATGAATGGAAAAGTTTGGCACAAGAGTACAACAGTAAGGCTATAGGAAGAAATTTTGGAAGTTCTTAGAGATTGTAGCAGAACCTCATTCCAGCTGAGGCTTGGAATAGACAAGGACATAGGAGTCCTTAAGAGTAGTGAGTGTAGCAACCAGAGTGAGAGCAAGATTGCTCAGTGCAAGTTCTAAGGAAAAGAGGACTTGGAGACCAGGGAGAGAAGAAGCTTGGTGAGAAGATCAACTTAGAAGGAAGTTGATTGGTTACTGGTGTAGAAGCTCACAAAAAAGAGAAGATGGCTATGGAAAGTCATATGAAGGTTCAGAAGAAGGCTACAAGATGAAGGAGAAGGGTGCTCAAACAATCCGTAGGAAACGGATGAGTCAAGCATGACAAGGAAATAACTGAGATAAGAGAAGAACTTGATGCGTTAGTAATGCTGCTAGAGGAGAACCAAAGAAAAGGTTGGGTCTTGAAGAAGAAGCCAGTGAAGTGGCCTAAGTTGCAGAGAAGGCTACAACAAAGATAGGTAAATTGGTTGATGGAAAACCTCAGAGAAGCAGAGGCAGAAATGGAAGTTTTCATTTGTAGACTAGAACAGTGTGAAATTCTGGGTGAAGAGGATAATGGGAGATCAACTAAAGATCTCATGGACTATTGGAATAGTTCAGAACAATTAGAAGATATGATGACAAGGGAAGCGGATGAGGCTATGAAGCCTTGTGTTTTTAAATCTCATAGTTTGTTTGCGTTTGCAGGATGTGCAGAAGATGATGGAAAATCTGGTGAAACTGTCACAAACAGGAATGAAGCTCTTGAGGTGAAGTATGATGGAGAATGCATTTTAGAGGAGGAAGGTGCTGATTTATTGCGACAAAAAGAGTTCATATATGAATTTCTGTTTGGTGTAAGACAGTTAGATGAAGTTGATATGGACCAGAAGCCTAATGAAAATGCCATAGTGGTATTCCAAGAAAGTAAGCAAATGAATTTGTCTGATGGAATTGATTAAATAACTTTGCAATATGATAGTGTAGAAAACAGGATAACTTAGGAGGATTGCCGAAAAAAGAATGAAGCTGAGAATGAAAGTTGTGATGAAATGCTGGAAAGATTTCACATGGAGATAGAGTTCTTGGAGAGATTTCTCAAGGAACTTGAAGGAGAAAGAGGATTTTAGAACCTGATAAATAAAAAGATGTGGTTATCATGCATGATAAAGATGAAATGTCTCTAACTTTCATGGAGTTAAGTGAGTGTTTTGACTTTTCAATCAATAATGTGGCTATAGGTACGGAACACAACATTAATAAATATGATGCTAAAATCAGAGAAATTGAACAAAGATTATTTGAATGTGAGATGAAAGATCAGGAGCAACAAGGAAGTTATGTCCTTCGAGACATGAAGGAGACAGAAGTATTAATCCAGCAGGCTGCAGATGAAAGAAACCAACAATTTAAAAGAGATGATCAGCAACATGAGAGTAAAATTGAGGAAGGCATTAGATTGCAAGGGTATAACAACTGGCAGCAGAATGAAGAGCATGAGATTATTCTGGTAGTAATGAGAGCAGAAGTAAATATAATAACACAGGGCCTACAGATAAAGACAAATGCAGACAAAACCTAGACTATGAAGGTGTGCCCTTCCGGTGCAGACGATGCCACAAAGTTGGCCACCGTTACAAAGACTGCCCCCTCCTCATGAATTCGCCTACAAAAAATAAGGGATCGATGCACAGGTAATCTGAAGAGCCAATGGTGGATGTGCTACCCCCAGATTTGGAAGGTACAAAGGAAGAAGCCGGAAATAACTCCAGTGCATCCCAGAAGCGGCCTCTGTCTCCTCTAAAGACCAGATCCAAAGCTGCAGTGGAAGTCGCACCTTCTTCGGGGAACGCAATGCAGCCGCGGACAAGATATCGAAAGAGGAAATGGATCAACCTCGAGGTGAATGGTTGTTCAGAGAACACATACAGACACAGGTCTATCAGTATTACCACAGGTCGTATATAGATAAAATTTTACAAAGGGAAGATGAGCCCTAGTTACTGTAATTTTGTTAATATGGCCAACACTATCTTTCCAAATAATTACACAGATACATGGTTTCTAAATACTATTTATGAACTACTAGAAGTATACATGAAAAGGTGCACTTTTTTTGTAATTTTTCAACAGCTTTTTACTACCTTCCTATGCTGACCTCGGTCAACTTACCACATATGCCATGGGCATTTACAATATGTAATTTTATGATATAATGGAATTATGTTTTTTCTTTTCCGAGAAAAAAAGATTGTCTGTTAACAATTGCAAGAAGCATAAAATGCTTTAAAGTAAACATCTAGAATGTATTGTTGAAGGAAGAAACAAGTATAAAAAGGGGTATGTATATTATTGGTCACAAGACTTAAGTGTTACATTAGACATAGTTGGGAGGTAATCATCTGATTGGTGTAAGCTATCTCCTTTCACATATAATAGATGTTGACCAAGAACCTAGTTGAGAGGGTGAATGAGAAAATAATTTGTAGTAAAAATAAATTTTCAAATCCTAACAAAAGAGTAGTCTTATCTATGTATGGGAAGGAAATCGAAGGAGGGAAAGAGACTATGGAAACATTGTGAAAAATTCACAATAATAAGTGCATTGTATGTTAAAAGAAGATACAAATATATGAAAAAAAAGAGGGAATATACACATAATAAAGTGTATATAGAATTTCAAAAGGGGAAAAAAGGGGTCAAGAATCTTGTAATATGTAAAGCAAGATATATGATATATCGGGGATATAAAATAATTATGTGTACAAAATACATGTAAAAAATGAGGCAATCCTGGGTGGACTTTATCTGTGTATTAATGCGTATGGATATTGTCTATTGCCTCTATGAAAATGGAAGTTTGAGAGAAATTAATTGTAGACTACGTAGAGGAATAATTAAATTTTGAACCTAGGTTAGCAAAATGACCAAGCCGGAGGCCAAACATCCCAATCTAACAGTCTTGGGGTTTATGAAGAAAGTAACTAGAACAATTTTGGTTCCACATATACAAAATTAACCCGAGCCTGAAAACCATAAAAATAAATTTTCAAGTGATAACTATAAGGGGTTGTAAAGGATAAAAATGTTTTTTTTTCACAAACTCAGTGCAGAAAGTAAATATGAGCCTCACGGCTAGTCTACAGGGAAAAATGTAAAGAAAAATACATAATTTAGTATATAAACAACCTGAAAGAGATGTGTTGTAATAAGAAACACTACAACTATAACATATAAAAAATAAAAATATGTTCGCAAATAAGCCACAAAGGCATCTTGATTAAGTAATAATGAAATTGTTGGATAACATAACTGATCAAGAACCAATGAAAAGGAGATAAGTTGTGATAAAATGATGGAGGAATATCAATTTCATAAATAATAAAGTAAGCAATATACTTTTAAGTTGGAAGTAACGTAGCAATCCTATCTGGATCACTCTCAACATTTAATAGATATGGAAACACATCAGAACAATGTTGTTGATATCTCAAAGCATATCCGCTTTACATCAAATTTAAAAAATATAAAGTGAGTAGGATCAGAGTCAATTTCAAAAATATGAAGAATTACTAGAGAAGGAGTGCAATAGCCCTTAAAATATAGAAAAGGAATCCAGCTAGTGGGCGTAAGAATTTTGGTAATTCAAAATTTGTAATACTAAATCATAGAATGATTAGTTAAATGGTTGTTTTATAATTGCCTTGCAATTAGGAAGGTTAGTTATGATAAAAAAACAAGATAACAATAAAATTTTTGACTATTTGAAATGATTATTATGATATCTAAAGATTTGATATAAGTCGATATAATATGATGAATAGGAATATATGCATGCTAAATTTCATGGGAAATTTTGTAGAAATTTAATTTGGTAGAATTGCAACACCTTTTCATGCTATTATACACATAGAGATCCTTCCAACGGTCTAAGAATCACATCAATTGGAGTCTATATGTGAAAGTTATGCCACTCAGAACATGGCCTTCTTGTTTTCACTGCCATGGTTTGAGAGGATGCCACACAACCCCCATTATTCATGGAAATGGGGATATCCATGTGATATTGATGTAAAATACTTTGGAAGAGTCTATATTATAACTGTGGTTAAGAGTTGAGGTAGTCAAACTTAACCACAAGTAGGCTATCGAGCTATGTTATAACTGGGCCACTCGGACGAAGAGGCATTTCATTCTTTCAAGCGCATTTGTTCCATAGCTGAGAAAAACTAGCCAAGAGGGATAGGTGGTAGAGCACACACAGAGGATTTGTGCTATGTAGAAGCCCACGGGCCATGTGCCATATTTATGTGTACCTGCAGCCATATTTCTAAACAGAGAAAGAGAGTGGAGTAACCTCACCTTGCAGTTGGGTTTTCTCTTGAAATGGTTTCCCAAAACATATCTTCTGTCTTATTTGTGTGTGAGTTTTTATTTTATCGTTCTCTATTTTCTGCATAATTTCCATTCGCGTGCATCCACTAATTACAATAAAATCTACAAATCTAGAAATTTAATAAAACTCTAATAGTGTAGAAATTTATATTTTTAATATAATATTATCAGATCTATTGTGAAGAATAGATAGTGGAATATCCATAGCAGTTTACATATCAAAAAAGTTATGCAGACAAGCGAAGAACCTAAAGGGAATTTCAGGTAGGAGTGTATTTTTTTGTAAGGATTAAACTAGAAAGGAGCACATTGAGGTGGGGAGGTTGTGCCAAACCGACTCCCTGATTTTTTGCACCTTTCCAAATACTTTCCCGAATTGGTCCAGTCGCCTATCAGTTTGTTTTACCTAGTCATATACGTGTGCATAACGTATTTCATGTTTCTTTGTTGAAGAAATTCATACATGATCCTCGACATATTTTACATTGGTAGGATGTGCAAGTAATATAATAAAGTGAAATGAATTTTATGTAATGATTTATTCAGTGATTAATGGAGTCTAATAACAACCTTCGTTTGTGATTGTAGGTCAAGCCGGATGGATAATTCTTGGTCAAACTTCTATGTATTCTTGATCGAAGAGAAATAATGTTATGGATGTGAGTTATCACCTAGGTTAAAGTGCAGTGGAAGCACTTTAGCCTAAAAGAGGCTCCTTGGGAGGATGAGTAATTTATGTATGAAGCATATCACAACCTGCTCCAAAGGATAGGAAACACGGAGGACGATGTTTCGCTCAAGGGGGCAGATATGTAATACCCCTCGGTAAATGTTTAAATATTTGAGTTATTTTTTTATCTACATGGAAAACTACGAACCATGTTAAAGGTTTGGTATGAATAATTTGTAAATATAAATGTTCTAACTTTTATTAATAAAGTTATTAAATAGTTAGCCATAAAATTATGGGGAATGTAATGTTGTAAGAGAGTTTCATATTCTATAACAGTTGAAAGACACTTATGGGCAGAGGCAATTTCTTGTCGAAACTCTTCTCGCTAAGAGATAAACTACCTCAATTTGGCAAAAGGAAGCTAATAGGGGAAAAAATATACCCGAGGAAACCTTGAAGAGGAGACAGACTACATCTTAATACCTCTAACAGGACGTTGTAGAGGGAGGCATGATGGTGCCAAAGGAGGAATTCTCGAGCTGGTTAGCAAGTGGAATTCCAACTGAAGCATGCTTGCTTAGTTTAAAAGCCTAGAATGAATTTGGTTTGGATCAGAGAAGTTATGGGTATGACCTATTAAGGTCTATATTTTGCAATTGTTCCGTGTATGAAGTTTACTCAAGGGGAGTCTCAATAAAGTGTACCAGTTCTTACTGGTTGGGAGGAGCATTTTGTACCCTGTAATTTTGTGACAAACTCGATACTTGAGAAATATATAAGTGAGACAATTATTCTGAATGGTTCTTTTCCTTATTGTATTATGTAATCTATTGAGGAACTTTGTTCTGTAGTTTCTGTAAAGTGCAAGATTGTTGTTGTGTTGTTGCTATAGGTTAGTTCTAGGCCAGAGCCAACAATGTTCAGCTAACCCAGGACAACCATAAACCTTAATAATCAATCTGCAGAAGGGGACAGGCCTTGAAAACTAGGTCCCATCAAAACCCGAACTTAATGTGAAAATACTTATACTATAAAAGAAAACAACTGAAAAACTATTTTCTGTTGACAAATAGGTTCCATTAGCTTTATAAGTAAAAACATTGGTTTCATAATCGAAAGAAAATAGGAATATCATGAACAAAGTAATTGCACTATCAACAGAAAATAGGGGAGAATATATATATAATTTATAGAGAAAAACATATGCATGAACAATTCATAAGCACTTGTTCACATACGACCTCATTCTAGAAAACCTCAACAAAGAAATTAAAAGATTTTACCCATAACGAATATGACCCTCGACTTAAAAGAAAAAAAAAAATTATATTTAAAAACAAATCACAAACCCTATGAATTTAGGGTTAATAAAAGACTAGTCGACAAAGGGTTGCAATGTCATTTTTTAATTCAAAAGATTTTAACTAAGATTCTTACAACTGAAAATAATTTCTACTAAGGTGGAAGGTTATAACAACATAAAGTAAAATATCCCATATATTACACAGTAAAAGTTTGGAGTATTGCATAATAAAGAATAAACTTGATTCTTAATCAGTTCTCAGCCCCCAAGGCTTTCGAAGGTCACAAGACCATTGACATAACACCCTTCTATAATTAATGCGAGAGAGACACAACCATAAATAGTAAAGTAAATCATGTCAAGAACCTAGGGTAAGGTATGGCTTCCAACACACCAACCTATGGCATATGTCAAAGAAGGAATGAGAAAATAACTTGGAACCCAACAAAATGAGAGAAAGGACAAACGTTGGAAAACAATCTCGGTTCAAAAAAATACCAGTAATTGTTTAAGAAAAAAAGAAGTTAAGTTAGTAGGGGTTTCAATCAATGGGTAAAAACTTAAGAATAAATAAATAAAAAATAAGTAATCAAAAGGGTTAGGGTTGCAAGAAGATTACTTGTATATAAGTGGGAAGGCGGTCATGATCGTTCATATACCATGCGGTAAAATTAAGGAGAACTGTTGTTAACTTTGGAGTTGAAAACCCTAGAGCGACATTACCAAATTAAAAAGTAAACAAAGTTAAGTTGTTTACACACATACCTTGCATTGAAATGTTGAAATTCATCTATACTCCTCGTCATGACTCAGCAGGAATGGTGTCTCACACCAATAACATTACACATAGTACTTGAACCCCATAGATGAAATATGTAATGGTCATGGTAACCAATTAATGAGGAGATTGAAGGAAACTCTTGTAAACCCACCAGTGAAAATGAAACATGTGCCCAGATATTTACCTAGTGTTGCCCCAAACCTCATGGAAAGGGTATTTGTTGCAAAGCATTTCTCCAGTAAGCGAGAGTTCTAATGAGGTGAGAGCGTGTTAGAGAGAAGGGAGGTTGTTGCTTTCGTAACTCCTCAATCCACATCTACCATTAAAATCAAACACTAGATCTTACATCGTTGGATCAAGGCCAACGCAAATTCCTAGGGTAGTACCAAAATTAATGGCCATCATGTTTAACAACTGAAAAGTCAGGAAGATTGGCGACATGCTCATATAACCTTCGTGTTATATTCATTAAACATTCATAAACCCAATGTTTGTAAAGCTAAAAGGAATGCAACTCTGGTAGCCATACATTGGGCAGCTAACAAACATGCTTCACCAAGCATTATAAACATAAGAACTCATTGCAAAGCAGGTAACATATAATCGACCATACTCATATAAATATAAGTTATAATGTGTAGAGTCAACTAATCACTTGAATTATATACATAAAACTCAGTACCTTTTATAAAATTAAAAGAGGGTAAATTATTTAAGTATGGATACCCTTGGTGATATGCAAACCAATAACAACAATTCTTGCAATAATACAATAATACTAGTATTAATGTGAGGACTTTCTGTCACATACGTTTTAAAAGTTATATAAAAAAAATATCGCTAGCCCTACATTGGGCATCTAACAAACATGCTTCACCTGGCATTATAAACATAAGAACTCGTTGCAAAGCGGGTAACATATAATCGACCATACTCATATAAATATAAGTTATAATGTGCAGAGTCAACTAATCACTTGAATTATATACATAAAACTCAGTATTTTTTATAAAATTAAAAGAGAATAAATTATTTTAGTAAGTATGGATACCCTTGGTGATATGCAAACCAGTAACAACAATTACTGCAATAATACAATAATACTAGTATTAATGTGAGGACTTTCTGTCACATACGTTTTAAAAGTTATATAAAAAAAATCGCTAGCCCTACATTGGACATCTAACAAACATGCTTCACCAAACATTATAAACATAAGAACTCATTGCAAAGAGAGTAACATATAATCGACCATACTCATATAAATATAAGTTAGAATGTGTAGAGTCAACTAATCACTTCAATTATATACATAAAACTCAGTACTTTTTATAAAATTAAAAGAGGGTAAATTCTTTTAATATGGATACCCTTAGTAGTGATATACAAACCAATAACAACAATTATTGCAATAATACAATAATACTAGTATTAATGTTAGGATTTTATGTCATATGCGTTTTAAAAGTTAAAGACAAAAAAAATGTTAGGAAATGTTACAAAAATTTAAGATTCAGTAAATTATTTATGTATTCTAGTCATTTCTTTTTCTTAGGATATGTATATGAAAACTTTTAACATAATTGTGTTAGTAAATAATTGTTTTTACTAAAAGAAGCATCCAAAATCCAACTTTGAGCCGGACTTGAATGGTCGCACTCCTCATCGGTCGCCAAAAAGCACGTGTCCTGTTCGGGATTTGAAAGGCAGGGTAGTGTAAGTTCTTCGCCAGCTGTATATTTCACCATGGGCCAGAAGGTGCAAATTATGTAAACTCATATCATTTTCTTTTACTTTTCGTCTATATTAGCCATGGAAATTAAATTAACTTAGATTTGATGTTTTGTGTTTATTTTTATGTTTTAATTTTTTTTCCAAATTTTAGCTTAATGAAATTTTAAATTGATATCTTATAGAAATTAAATTTCATATAAGTTTTCTCAATTTTTATTTTGAAAAAAACTATATATTATGTATGAAATGATTTATAATTTGGGTGGAAATGTTTGGAATTTTTTTTATTATAATAAAAATTTTAATGTTAAAAATATAAATTAAAAAATATTAGACTATAAATTTGAATTGTAAATATTTAATTTAACTGTCTTAAAGGTTGTTTATAAATTTACAAGTTTAATCTAGTTAATTCAAAATAAAGCAATTCTACCTCGATCGGGGTGCGAAAGGAATGATGAAGTAAACGAATGAGAGGTGGGACACCATGTCCTGCGGTTGGCTTACCAACCGAGCGCGCCCTCTCAACATTCGAAGTAGCTGAAGTCATGAAACGAAGCGTGGAGCAACCAAGGAATGAGGCGTTAAGTTATATGCGCGGGCAAGGTTGGCGTTCCACACTTATATGATGAGTTGGGGAGCTTGTCGTGCTAGCCGACCGAAGGAGAAAATGTAAAGTGGGCGAGGTTGGTGGGCGGTCTCGCGCCATGGGCGGGTTGACCTCACAAAGGCGACACGACATTACATAGAGTGCGCACGGTTGGAGAAGTATGGAGGGTCGGCCGAGGGCGCGACCTCCATGATAGCCATCATATATATTCGTGCGATGGAGCTGCCATTTGAGCATCACAACTTCGGTGATTAATCGTAGAGAAAGGTGAGAAGTAGGTGTGGTAAGCCGCAGTGGAGGCGCAAGTCTATGCGCCCACCCACCGGGCAAGTCTACACGGAATTTCGCATGGCATAAGCGTTCGGTTGAAGCGTGGGTGGAGGGCGTGCTAAGGCGCCCGCCCGCCGAAGTCTTGAATGAGTTTTGATTGGGTGTTTCCGGTGGCTCCTGCACGGGCGCGCCTGCCCAACGTGACGAGAAACTTGTGCATTGTATGTTGTATGTTGGGTAGGAGGGTGAGACCACCGTGTGGCCTTGCATGGGTGGGTGCCCAACTCAGTTGTAACGCCGGTTGAGTATAACTCCCGGCCACTTGTAAAAACTCTTCATATATAATAAAAGAATTCTCATTGCATATGAATGTGTTCTTGTTGTTGTTCTATATTGTTGATGTTATGATGTTAATGGATTCCCCACATTAATGTTATGTTATTCATGAATGAATATGAATTTTAAGGCGTACTTCGTAAAGTAAGTTAACAATGGAAAATGTTGGTTACTTAGGCGGTTCTGCACCTGGCCAATTTAACGAAAAAAGAATTGGGGGTGTGACAGGTAGTATTAGAGCAGGTTCACAGGTAGTGAAGCCGGTGTATGATGACGGAAGTGGTGAACAGACATGTATGCAGGGAAAAGTTATGGAGAAATCGTGGATGAACAGTCTGGGTTTCTTGGACTTGATGGTTCATGGCAAGACCATTCAAGCTCTGGTGGACACGAGGGTCACTCATAACTTCATGACAACACGGCTAGCAAAAGAGGTTGGAGTGATGATCTTCCCATCGAATGTGGAAGTCAAGGTAGTGAACTCTAGAGCTAAAGTGGCGGGTTTGGCACATGATGTGCCTGTGCAGATAAAACACTAGAAGGGCCAGTTAGACTTCACACTGATGGAGATGAACAACTTCGATATGATATTGGGACAAGATTTCTTGAAGGGCAACAAGGAAATTGTTGTCCCCTTCTGTGATGAGGTGGTGCTGGTTGGACAGTCACAAACTTGGACTTTGCCCACTCATAGGCAAAGAAGGGAAGTCAAGGTGAAACATGTTTCTGCACTAAGTTTGGAGAAGGGTATGAAGGAGTCAGATATGGAAACATATGCGGTGATGTTCAAAGGATTCGAAGGTGATGGAGTGGGGACGCCTGTTCCAGCCGAGATTTCTGAGGTACTGGCCAAATATGCAGATTTGATGCCTGATGAGCTACCAAAGAAGCTTCCACCAAGGTGTGCAGTGGACCATAGCATTGAGCTTGAGCTAGGAAAGCAACCCTCGACTAAAGCACCTTATCGGTTGTTAGGACTTGAGTTGGAGGAATTGAAATGACAGCTAAAGGAGTTAGCTAATGTAGGTTTCATCAGACCTTCAAGGTCCCCCTATGGAGCTCCAGTATTGTTCCAGCAGAAGAAGGATTCGTTATGAGCTACGGATGCGCTGTGATTACCGTGCAGTGAACAAACAAATGGTAAGGAACAGGTATCCTTTGCCATTGGCTGCTGATTGCTTTGACAAGCTTGTGAAAACCCGAGTGTTTTCCAAGCTGGACTTGAGGCATGGGTATTATCATGTGCGGATAGCTAAAGGAGACAAGAAGAAGACCGCAATAGTAACAAGGTATGGTAGCTTTGAATTCCTTGTTATGCCATTCGGGTTGTGTAATGCTCCTACTACGTTTTGCACTTTGATGAATGATGTCTTATGACCATACTTGGATTCGTTCATAGTAGTGTACTTGGATGATATAGTGGTGTACAGTGACAACATGGAGGATCATAAGAAGCACTTGGCGATGGTGTTCGAGGCACTGAAGGCAAATCAGTTGTTCTTGAATAAGTCTAAGTGTGTGTTCGCTCATACCGGGATTTTCTTCCTTGGGCATATAGTTGGTCAAGGGTACATATGGATGGAGTCGAGCAAAGTGAAGGCGATCGAGGACTGGGTTGAACCGAAGAATGTCCATGAGATGAGGGTGTTTTTGGGCATGACCAGCTACCAACGAAAGTTTGTAGAGGGGTACTCCAAGGTAACATCATCACTAATAGACCTATTGAAGAAAGACAAGAGATAGAACTGGACGGATAAATGTCAAGAGGCATTTGATGACTTGAAGAGGAGGATGGTTACAACACCGATACTGAAGTTGCCTGACTTCGAGAGACCATTTGAGGTACACACTGATGCTTCAGATTTTTCCATAGGAGGGGTTCTTATGCAAGATGGGCATCTGGTGGCGTATGAGAGTTGGAAGTTGCAGGATAGAGAACGGAGGTATCCGGCCCATGAGAAGGAGATGACTGCAATCACTCACTATCTTCATGTGTGGAGGCATTACCTGATTGGGAAACCGTTTGTTGTCAAGACTAACAACGTTGCAGCAAGTTATTTTGCATCACAACCGAAGCTTTCTGCGAAGCAAGCTTGTTGGCAAGACTTCTTGGCAGAATTCGACATAACTATCGAGTATAGACCGGGAAGACATAATGCGGTCGCAGATGCCCTTAGCAGGAAGGGACAACTTGCAGCATTGGAAGGAGAAGACTGGGCAACAAGGAGTAGGAGTCGAATTCAGATGTCAGAAGAGATGCAGAATAAGCTCAAGGAAAGTGTTGAGACCGATACTTTGGCGCAGAATATAGTGAAGCAAATAAAGGAAGGGAAGACACAAAAGTTCTTTCTACGAGATGGGTTCTTGTTCTTTGGAAACTGACTCTATGTTCCAAAGTCATATGGAATCAGGAGACACCTTTTGAAGGAGTGCCATGACTCACCGTGGGCTGGCCACCCAGGGCAGCGTTGTTCTTTGGCATTGTTGGAGAGAGGATTCTTTTGGGAGAAGATGCGGGAGGATGTAGAAGAGTATGTACATATGTGCATCATTTGTCAGCATGAAAAATCGGATAATCATAGACACGGAGGACTGTTGCAGCCTTTACCGATTCCTAAGAGACCATGGATGAGTGTCTCGATGGACTTCATTTCTCAGTTGCCACAGGTTCAGGGGTATAATGGGATTATGGTCGTGGTTGATTGTTTTTCCAAGTATGATGTCTTTGTTCCAACAAAGATGCCTTGTGGAGCCGAGCGTACTGCGGAGTTGTTCTTTAAGAACATAGTGAAGTATTGGGGGATGCCATTAAGCATCGTGTCAGACCGAGATTCGCGATTTACAGACAGATTTTGGAACATGTTGTTCAAGTTAGTCGGGACAAAGTTGTTGATGAGTTCAAGTTACCATCCGCAGACAGATGGACAGACCGAGAGGATCAATGCATTGCTGGAGGATTACTTGAGACATTATGTGATGGTTGATCAGAAGAATTGGCCTGAACTCTTGGATGTTGCTTAGTTTAGCTACAACATTCAAAAGAGTTTTGCGATGGGGTACAGTCCATTTAAGTTGGTGAATGGAAAGATGCCAGTCACACCGCATACCGTAGTGACAGGAGATTTTTTGAGGAGTCCTCATGCGAAGAAATTCATGCAGGCTTGGGATGAGACCTTGGAGCTGGCATGGCTGCGCTTGCATGAAGCTGCAAGGAGAATGAAGAAATGGGCTGATAGAGGAAGACGGGATGTACACTTCAGTGTGGGAGATATGGTGTTTCTCAGGATTACTGGGGAGCAGTTTCAACCACCTAAGGGGACTGCGAGTAAACTAACACGGAAGTATGAGGGACCATTTGAAGTGAAGAAGGGAGTGGGGGAAGTTGCTTATGAGCTGGAGCTTCCGCACCATATGCACATGAAGCATCAGGTTTTTCACATGAGTCAGTTGAAGAGATGCAGGCTTGATGTTGATCATCCAAAGAGAGCTGAACGACTGAGAGGACCAACCGGGATTGTGGACAAGACAGATTTGGAGTTGGAGAAAATTTTGAGCTTCACAACTATAGGGATTGGTTGCCACATGAAACAGAAATTTCTTGTTAGATGGAAGAATGCGCTGGAGGAGGAAAGCTGGGAATCGAAGGGCTCACTTTGGATATGGAAGAAGAAGATTGAGAAGTATGACAGGAAGCTATTGAGGAGTTCTGGATTGTCGAGGGCGACAACGATTTCGAGTGGGGAAGGATGTAACGCCCTGCGGTTGGCTCACTAACTGGGCGCGCCCTCTCACCATGCGAAGTAGCCGAAGTCATGAAACGAAGCGTGGAGCGACCAAGGAATGAGGCGTTAATTTATATGCACAGGAAAGGTTGGCGTTCCACACTTATATGATGAGTTGGGGAGCTCGTCGTGCTATCCGACTTAAGGAGCAAATGTAAAGTGAGCGAGGTTGGTGGGAAGTCCTGTGCCATGGGCGGGCCGACCTGACAAAGGAGACACAACATTACATAGAGCGCGCGCAGTTGGAGAAGTATGGAGGGTCGGCCGAGGGCGCGACCTCCATGATAGCCATTGTATATATTCATGCGATGGAGCTGCTATTTGAGCATCGCAACTTCGGTGATCAATCATAGAGAAAGGTGTGAAGTAGGGGTGGTAAGCTGCAGTGGAGGCGCAGTTCTATGCGCCCACCCGCCGGGCAAGTCTACACGGAAGTTCGCATGCCATAAGCATTCCGTTGAGTTGCGGGTGGAGCGTGTGCTAAGGCGCCCGCCCGGCGAAGTCTTGAACGAGTTTTGGTTGGGTTTTGGCGATGCATCATGCACGGGCGTGCCCGCCCAACATGACAAGAAACTCGTGCATTGTATGTTGTATGTTGGGTAGGAGGGTGAGACCACCGTGCGGCCTTGCACGGGTGGGCGCCCGACTCGATTGTAACGCCGGTCGAGTATAACTCTCAGTCACTTGTAAAAATTCTTCATATATAATAAAAGAATTCTCATTGCACATGAATTTGTTCTTGCTGCTGTTCTATATTGTTGATGTTATGATGTTAATGGATTCCACACATTAATGTTATGTTATTCATGAATGAAGATGAATGTTAAGGCGTAGTTCGTAAAGTAAGTTAACAATGGAAAATGTTGGTTGCTTAGGCGGTGCCGCACCCGACCAATTTAACGAAAAAAGAATTGGCGGTGTGACATGGTGGGCCGAGGGGGGATTCATTGCCTAGCTGGCTCAGAGGGCAGAGGGAGAAGAGGTCGGCATGAGGGCACGAGAGCAGGTAAGGGGTAGTGGGGTAGCAAGCAATACAAGGTAGCGACAGATGTGCATGAGGGAAGAGGGGAGAGAAGAAGGCTAGATGTCAAGTGTAGTAGAGGGAATAAGGCAATGGAAGTTGGCAAGCGACATTGTAGAGGGAGTAAGCTTGCGGCAGGAGCAGTCAGCAGTAGGAGAGGAGTAATGAAGGGCAATAATGGAGATGACAAGGAAACCCCATCCCGAGAAAATCAAGTGAGAGAATGGGCGGCAGACGAAGGACGAAGGCACGTGGTGAGTCCTTCGGGCGGTAGGCGAGGCAGGTGGTCAGGAAATCGAAAAGGTAAGAGAGTTAGGCTAAGAGGTATTCACATGCAGAGAGTTAAATCTGGACATGTCGCGGAAGGTGGTGGAAGTGGAGGGCTGGAGGGCATCGAGTTGCAACCGTTTTCATATGCAAGAATTGGTATGTTCTCTCGACTCTCATGAACGACTCGCTGGTAAACTTGTTTTTAGAAAAGGAATGTTGGTTAATGGAAATGACACCCCCGGAAGCGGCCTCTATTGAGACCTTTTGTTTCTCTTGGGGTTCTGGCTTGGTAACCCGGAGAGAATTTGTCTGGATTGTCATATGCGGAAGGGGGATCGGGATCTCTAGTCTTGGTCTCAGGGAAGATAGGTCCCGGTGTATTGTGGCCTACTGGGACATCTTATGGGGTTTCCACAGTGGCGGTAGGAACAAGCCTATCAAGTTGTTTTAGGGGAGTATGTGGCTTGGGAAGGAAGGTGTCCTAGTTAAGTGCGGAGGGGTAAAAGTTGCATCTGATTTGGTGAAAAGGCTAATAAACCTCCATCTTGTGCCAAGTTTGGACTTGAATAAGGGGCGCCGGAACAAAGGCGATAATTGGGGTAGGAGTCGTGGTAGGGATATAGTTTTGATAAATTCCCTGTCCAGCGCCTTTTTCAGGACCTAGGGTAGGGTAGCAATTCCATTCATCCATCCTGAGAAGCATTCCCTTGGGCACCGGGGTGGCGAGACATAGGGTTTGGTCGCAATTGCAGTCGAGTGGAGAAGCAAAGAAACCTCGTGGGTGCTGGGTACCTGGGTTCTTCAGATTTTAATAGGAAACTACCAGAACGATGAGGAGGTCAGAAATCTCCATTTCTCTGAGAAGGGAGGGGGGAACCTGGGTGTCAATTGGGGCTATTATAGTTCTCCAAGTAGGGAGCGACTGAACAAGGTCGTGCTAGAGAAGCCCCACTTGGGAGAGGGGAAGCCTGAGGTTACTCTATTTAAAATTATGTTGATTTCCAAGATTATTTTCCTGATTTTTGTTTTAGGTAAAATAACAAGCAGAGTGAAGAGAATTTTGGAGTCTTGGAACTCTATCCGTGCTCCAGCCCAGGAAAAGGTGCATCGCTCGGAAAAGGAGGAAGAAATCCAAAAGGAGGTCAGGATGGCAAAGGAAGGTAACCAACCGGGAAAGAAAGTAAACAGAGGGATGGGAAAGGCCAGAAAAAAGGTAAAATAATTGGAACAGACTTCTAGCAGAGGACCAAGAAAAAAAGGAAGGAAAACTGGGAAGGAGAGTATGCAGAACCTGATCAATGCATACGTCGTCGGAACACTACCGGAGGTGAAAATAGTGATATTTGAATGGGAAAGAGAGCTAAACAATAACATAGTAAATCAAGATATTGAAGCAGAGGATTGGGAAACAATGGTTAAAGACCCCGAGAACACCAAAGGACACTAAACGTTGTTCCGCAAAACAATTCAACATTATGAAGAATATCATGGCTCGCGCAATGACAACCTATAATGAAAGAGAAGAACCGAAGGTAGATAGACCAGCTGAGCCAAGCAAGAAGGATCTGCAAAGGGAGATCCAATATGTCCAACTGCAACTGTATCACAACAACCTCACGGTGAACAAAATTGAACAGAGCCTCCAGGGTATGAAGAGAAGTGAAATCTTGGGTTCAAGCGTGAAAGCCCTAGCCCTGGTGGACTCATCAGATGATTGAAGTAGGCCTGTCAATAGAATTTTGATTATATGACAGTTAGCATTTACTATTTTAATAAGAATTATATAGTAGATAAAGTTTCCAATGTAGCTTGGATGGTAAGGAAATCTCTTTTCAAATTCTGGACAGCATTCGATGCAGATAGGTGGCCAACAGACCTGGTTTCCTACGGGTAGGTTGAGGCCACCTGCAATTTTTGTTAAAGACATTTTCATGAAATATTAATAGAAAAAGGAACTACCAAGCTTACACAAAAATAAAAATAAAGCAATCCTCAAAGACTGATTTCCTTTTATGATAAAGAATCTCAACAATTTTGTTTTCAGAGATTGTCTATCAATTACCACCCAATTTAACAAGTAACTTATACTTTATATAAAAAATATCAGAATTTTGTTTTCAGAAATTGTCTACCAATTACCACCCAATTTAATAAGTAGCATACACTTTATTTCCAAAGAAAATTTTGGTCTTACACAACTGGAACTTTTTAAGATCAAAGTTGTGGTGAATCCTCAAGCAATATGAACGTATTTTAATTTAATTACAATTATTTTATATTAAGCATTAAATATTGATGTTTACAAATTGCAATTAAAACAAAGAAAGAAAAAAGAGACTAATAATTGTGATCAAATTTTTACAGCCAAATTTGAAATTCCAAACCTGGTTGTAATTATTCGCAAAATTAAAATTTGAAATTCCAAACCTGGTTGTAATTATTCACAAAATTAAATTCTTAATATTATCAACCCAACTTACTCGTACTCTTAATGATGACCGATTTCTTGGCAAAACACTTTGATTACTCAAGTTGGTGGAATGATGACCGATTGCTTGGGAAAACACTTTGATTACTCAAGTTGGTGGAATGTCAATGTAATTATTCACATAAGCGATTTCGTTGATAATCAAATTCATTGAACTTTGTCAGCACCACGTATTCCTACTCTATGATCAACCCAATGTATTCGTACCATTAATGATGGTCGATTATTTGGCAAAATGATTTGATTATTCCAATTGGATCCTAAATTATTTAATTATTGTCCTTGCTATTTGGTAGGATTACGCATTTTTTTTTCAAACCAACATTAGGAATCTAAATTTATTACATTATATATATAAACAATTTGATTGGTTATCAAATTCAACAACTTATTGCCCATTACTTTGAACTCTTTATCATGCATTTATGTTGTTATCAACTTTCGAATGTGTTTGGCTAATGATACTTTAAGCAAATAGATAAGCAAATTATTAAATTATTTATGAATACATCATTACTTGCGCCAATCACATCAATTGAAATCAATGCATTCATTTTAGTATACATGCATCAATGCATAGATTTCAATTTACATGTCATTGATTCAACATTAACTATAAATTATAATATAAATATATCTTACATTTTTTGTGAGTAAAGTATGTATGTTTTTTAATCTTAACTAGAAACTATGATTTAGCTACTCTACACTTCTTATTAATACAAATAAAAAACTCTTTTGTGAAAGCGATATACAAAAACCAAAGGGTTATACCAACTAATGTGGTCGGAGTGTATTTCTCAGGCCCACGAGTCATCATCACACTTGGGCGAGTTGGGCGCGCATGATGAGCACGTTTAACTGACGAGTTGAGGATGAGTCGTCAAGGCACATGGGTGAACGATTCGGGCAATCACACATAATTGACGAGTTGTGATGTGCGCGCCCAACCAACGAGTCGGGTCAACTAATGAATTGAGGGGCGCACCTACACGAAAGTCAAAAATTTTCTAAGTGTTGGAGAATGCGTGTCAGCTCGCCTTATAGGGGAGCGACGAGCTTAGGCGCGCCCACACATAGGCCGACATGTTAATTTGGCTAAGTGTTATGATGGGAGGTCGGCTTGACCATTGTGGCATGAGTATATATTAGCGGACGAAAAAGTGGGAGAAAGGCATCATCCACAAGCCATCGTAGCAAGCAAGTCCAAGTATTGGGTAGGACGAGTGAGCTAAGAGGTGGGATGAGCCCACGATGATAAGCAGCAGAAAACATATCACAAAAACGGGAATCCGAGCGAGGTGCAGTCGGAAGAATCGCAGACCGGGTAGCATTGGGCCACAGGACGGCGGGTCTACCCGTGGGTCTATTTGCCGAGTTACAATACAAGTAGCGGAGGGTTGTAGTGGGCGCAAAGATTTTGAACGGAAGTGGGTGCAGGCCACGGGTTTGGCGAGCCAACACGGCTACGACCCGGGGCGACACGATGGGTGAACAACATTGCGGTGGGGCAGTGAGTTCGGGTGAATGGGCGGTGCAGTTGCGGTCGTGGATTGTGACATCGAGTTTGGGTAGCTGGGCGGCGCTGCATGGTGCAGTGGCCGAGTAAGGTAGACCAACCGAGGTGCATGACAGTTTGGTTCATGTTGTAAATTATGAACTCGATCGAGTATTACTCCCGAGGATTGTATAAAAACATAAATTATAATATTATCATTGATATTATATTTTTATGAAGTGTCTCTTTTATGTTGGTGAAGATTTATGTTTATTCCACAAACTAATATAATGAAAATGTTGAAAGATGAATGTGTTAGCCATAGTCCACGAAATGACTTGGAAAATAAAATGTTTAGGCATTTGGCATGTGCCGCACGTAGACCAATTTGTGAAGAATTGGGGACGTGACAGTATGCCTCCCTTGTGAAAGCTAAAGTGGTATATGATTTATATGTTCTAAAATTAGTTTTTTTACAAATAACATTTTTTAAATACATACCCAATTAAAAAATGAAATACATACATTTTCCATAAAAAAGACAACTAAACGAAATAGATTAGCTACTATATAACCCTTGTTAAATTAATGAAACCTTATCAACCCAATTTACTCGTACTCTTAATTATGACCGATTATTATAGTCATTGTTTTAATTATTCATGTAATCAATTATTTTAACGTTATCAACGCCACTTAGTCGTACTCACGAGTCTTACTCTTGAATTTTGATGACCGATTACTTGGCAAAACGCTTTAGTCATTCAAGTGGGGATCTTCGATCGTTGAACTTTATCATACCAACGTGTTATGTTAATGAAAACGGGTCTGGAAAGTTGAAAACATGTGACGGAAAGCATATTTTTTGTGGGTATATATCACAACCATGGATGTGACGTGTCGCTTTGAAACTTGGACAAAGCGGCAACATTTTATTTAAAGTGATATTGCGATACTCTGTTTATGCCCTTTTTCTTTTTCATGTGCTTTAATATATTGAGTCAAATTGATTGGTGGGAATCACAAGCGTGTTGAACTTTTCTAACATATTTAATCAAATTAATTGGAATTACAAGCGTGTTAGAATTCTTCTAACATATTTAATGAAATTAATTTGTTGTAATCACAAATTCTCTTCAACCTAGTTGTTTCAATTTTGTTAGAGTATAAGTTAAAATATATTTTAAATATCAAAAAATAAATATTTAATCAAAAATTGTCAAAATTGTTTCGCCATTTTTTTCTTTTTCATATGCTTTAATATATCTAGTCAAATTGATTGGTTGGAATCACAAGCCTGTTGAACTCTTCTAACATATTTAATCAAATTAATTGGAATCACAAGCGTGTTGAACTCTTCTAACATATTTAATCAAATTGTCAAAAATTGTTTGGCCAATTTTTTATTTAAAAAATCCAAACATATCATCAATATAATTATTAAATAATTTTTTTTTTTTTTTAT
>APFE030780777.1:0-15316 GCA_000404065.3 Pinus taeda
AGTACTGAATAAGACTTAAAGAATGTCTACAACAATCTTTGACCAGCAATAAGGAAGGATGACATTCTTTATACATCTCATAGAATTCATCATGAAAACTAGCAAGCGAATATATTGAATCATTTTCCAAACTTTTATACCGAGACCATGTTTTTCCTTCTAAAGTGGTCATAAACATCCTCATGAGACAATATTCAGGGAAATGAACCTTAAGAGTGCGTACATGCATATGGAACCTAACCAAATGAAGAGAAACATTGTCCTTCTTTTCATCTTTGAATATTGGAAGATCATCTAACCAATCAACCTCTGGCATAGGATTTGGAAAACCAGGGATATGAGACCGATTATTAGGAGCATACCTGGAATTCATTCTTGCAGTGGAACTCATCTTGTAACTTCATCAAGCTACTGATCTTATAGCAGTGGAGTCACCTTCTAATTTATTATTTGGCGTGTGGAGTCGCCAAGGTAGATTTGCAGCCTCAAAAAGATGTCTGAGCTCCTGCTACCTTTAGAAGTCCAGCCTCTTAATTTCAGGAATGAATAGACTTCAAGCTCCCGGCAGACACACCAAAATGTTATCTCAAAATCAGCCCCTGGAAGGCTGTAGACCAGGAAGACTTCAAGTAATTGTTTCAGACCAATCTTTTAGCTAAGGCTTAGCCTCCTTAGCCTGAGAGGGCTCTCTCAAAGGGTTTAAGATTTTCAATTGTGATTGAGATGGCTAATTCTTCTATGAAACAAATAGGAATGAGGCTAGTAAAATATAAATTAACAAGCATCCATTGGGCTCATGGAGTCATATGTTACTCAGCATTAACAGTGAATTGGCTTTGCAATGAAATCAAGGTATTCAGACTTCAATATACATAAAGTACAGCAGACACAGAGGGACAGTATATGAGTACATGAAGGAAATTAGAAAACAACATGTGATTTCTAAGTAATCAAGTACCCATAAAACTGTAAACAACATGAAATACAACAAGATGAATTCATACATTGAAGTCACTATGATTCTTGAGCAGCTGAAACCATTAACTGTATTATCAAAATAAACAAAGTCTTTACATAAGCTTGTCAACAAAGCTTTTTTACATAAACCTCCCACCCTTAATACATTAGTTCTTCTACCATATATAGATTTCATGTAGATTCCTTCCTCTAGCATGAGGGGAATTCGAATTCCTCCTAATTTGTCACCTATTGACACTTAAAACTAACTATTTAATACAAAGGACAGTTAACTAGGAGTCCTAGAGACCTAATACAACTAGGAGTGTAACTCCTTATTATGATTACAAACAACTTTTATATAAACATTTAAAACATTCTTTGACACCTAAAACTCCATGAATTCGAACTTTATGGTGCTCATAACCTTCCAGCTGGCCCTTGATGACTCATCCTTTTGATGTTCCTAGAAACTAAGAGACTGTCCCTTGCTCTGTTTTGGCTGAAACATGGGTCTTGGGACAGAGCTAAAAACTTCTCACAAAAACTGTATTTGGAAAAACTGAAGGAGGCTTTTGTGAAAAAATCCATTTTGAACAAAAACCTCTCTTGGATTTTTGAAACACCTTTCCTACTGCCCAGAATGAGTCTTTGAAAAACAGGTGTAAGAATATGCTTGAGAAAAACTGCACCTACAGCAATTTCGTAGCGCAAGTTTGATCATTCATTTCTCTCAAATAATAATGGATCTGAAGAAAGTGGAAGAGGTGTTGGTACTTCAGTATCTTGAGGATGAAAACCTCTTTCACTTTTCATAGATGAGGTTTTAACTGCTCATAAACGCTTCTAGAAATTGACTGGTAAAACCAAGGAGAGAAAGTTCCTCCTTTTTGCTTTTGATCTTCACAAGGATATTCGAAATCAATTATGCCTGCTGTCCTTCTTCGATTACACAAAAATGTATTGGAGTGCCACGTTATTGATGTGCTGTAGACCTTTCCCATGCATGTGTATGAGGATAAAACTTGTTTAATTCTGCCTGAAGTATGATGAACAATACTTGGCTGTGATCAGCTTTATGACAAATGGCTTATGGTTTATATTTGCTTTTGCTTTGCTTGTTTTGTGCTTGCTGAATGCTTATCTTGTGTAAATGATCCTTCTTTAGAAACTCCTTTTCGAAAAGGTTTCCCTTTTTCCCCTCCAAAGTGGTCAACTTCATCAAAATATGCGGCTACAGCAGTTTCGTAGCATGCTACGAAACTGCTGTGCATTAGGCATTATCTTCAGCAGTTTCGTAGCGCGCTACGAAACTGCTGTGTAATCACAAAAACACAGTTTAAATGCCAAAATTCGACTATCTTAAGCCTCTTTTTATTGGAATGTCTTTTACAACTTCCCTGAAGCTATTCAAAATTGAAATGGAGATGCATCATTCTTGAAAAAACTTGCAACAAGGTAAATCATCAAAATTTGGTACATGACCTTACTTGCTATGTGATTTTCCTTAGCTAAGGAAATCCTTTTTGCTGGCTTAGTTGTATCTTCAAATCCTCAATTTTCCTCTTCATAATTTTGATGTTGGGTCTGAGCCTATTATTAATCCATCTGATGTATCTTTCCTTGCTTAACTTAGGAACTGCCTCACTTGAAACAATGATGAAGATTTCTGATCTCTGCTCACCATAGGCTTTTTTGCTCAAACTAAGAATGGTAGCAAATTTCTATTGCATGAACACGACCAAGATCATAATGAATATTTTCAGGATCAATTAACTCTTCCCTTCCCCTTTTTCTTTGAAATTTTGTCAGTGATAACACACCCGATGTTTATCATGGCGCATTTTGTACTTGGCTTAACTTTTCTCAAATTGATCCTGCACTGCTTCATGAATCTTTTGGATTATTTGAATGAACTTTATTGCTTTGTCGGCATCTCCATGTCCATCCTCCTGAGCTTCTTCACCAAACATGAATTATGTTGGACACCTAATCCTCTAAGGGTTGGTGTGGAAGTCGAATAGACTAAGGAAGTCCAAGAGACTTTGGGATGTGGAACCCAACAATCACACGAATGTACCATAAATGTATATCATTGTTAAAATAATAGATGTATTCTCATGCTTATCTTTAATATTCTGTTGCTGCCATGTGTGTGTTTGACATGGTATCAGAGCGGGTACCTTCCTAACTTGCTCAATCTTGTGTGAGCCACTAGTTTTATGGCATTAGTGTGCATTTCAGCTCTACCATCTATTGTTTTGTTGCCATTCTCAGCCTGGCATGCAAAAATGATCCTCCTCACTATGCACCTACTCTAATTCTCTAAATTCTGTTTGAAAGCCATGGCACCCCTCAGAACTATATTTTTCATATGCTATTCCTATGCATGCATTGTTGTGTCCTGACAGATAACAATTCACGCCTTTGAAATAGTCTATCGGCCAACCCATGATTGACATATACAAATGAAGGATACTAAGAAAAAGGTTTTTTAGATGAGTTCATTGGTTTTGAGATGGATATAATGTCACCCACATGCATTTCAGTCTGGTTTGTGGTAGCCAATATTCATATTTGGTATTCCTTCCCTCCGCTCTACCATTCTCACAGTAGGTCAGTCTCGCACACCTTGGTTTGACATTCATGTATGGTCATTTTCTGTCTATGTAAGAGTAGTTTCTCTTTAGTCTACCATCCATCTCGACTCGCGTTGAAAGGATAAAAGACAAGGTCAAACGTTGCTTGCATTGTGGTGGATAATTGAATTTTCCTCTTGTTCAAAATAAAATGCAACATTGAGGATTCCTGCAACAACTCTTTACATGCGTTGATTCATATGCATTGGTTGAATGCTACGTATATGCTAGTCAAAGCATTCAGGTGGACTAGTTAAGCGTTTCTTCTTGTGTCCAATCGACTCCCTTTACAATACTAGTTAAGAGGCCGTTATATGATGGTTACATTGTGAGTTAAAATAAAATGGCGATTTGAATGATCATGTAGTTTCTCAGGACAATGATTATTGCAAACCCTGGTGCATCGAGCGTTACTTCTTCTGGAATTGTTGGAATGTGTGCTAGAATTTTTGACACTTGCCACATTGTAAACCTTGGTATCACTTCTTTCCATTGAAACACTCAACGCGGTCCGTGGATTTGTCATATGGTTAGCCTTCTTTTGTTGTCAGTGGGTGCTAGCCTGTCAAACAATGTCTTATTATTGTATTACCATTCTGTCATATTCTCATTCAGCTCTCAAACTACGGTGATGGTTTTTCTTGTCAAATTCTTCTCAAATATTTGCATACCACCATGGAGGGGAAATACTTGGCTCACCCACTCGCTTGATTAGAAATTTGGAGGAATCCCATCCTTGTTAAAACAAAAAAAAATAGATATATAGCATGCCTTCTCCAAACATTTTTTCACTGAGAGGCTTCAGAACCTCATTATATATCCCAATGAACTCATGAATGAATTCTTAACTCGTCCAGCCTTGGTACTCTATCTACAACCTTGAAACTTGTAACTCCCCTTACTTTCTCATCCCAACATGGCTTGTTTAGCATTCTTGTCAAGTAGAAACCCATAACCTCTGTCTCGGGCTTCCTCAGTGCAATTCGAATTCATGCTCTCCAACAGGTTTTCTGAGGTGCATAGTTTGGCACACAATACAACCCCTCGGAGCCGTGAATGCCGAAGCTAGAGAAATGTCTGGTCTTAGTGCGCCACTCCTCCCGCGTTGCCGACATTGCAACCCCTGATTACCGCAAGGCATTGATTGACATTCCTACGTCCAAAGGAGTTATAGCTATTGATCGTTGTTTCTAGTGAGTTATGCCAATCCTGAATAAAGGCAAGAAGCAATAGAGATTGTAGCCAACGATTGTCAAAGACGCTTGAAAAGACTCAGATTATCATCATTGATTGGATTTCTTGGCTTCAAATTGAAAGGAACAACTTTCTTCTTTAATGGATTATCGCTCTCATCTTCATCTTCTTCAGCATGGGAATGAACATCTACACAAGGATCAAGAGATTTCCTGGCTTAGTATGAATTAGAGTCGCGTTGTACTAGAAAGGAACATAACTATAAAGTGTGAATGAGCATGTAACAAACTTGTAAAGTCCTGAACCTCTCGAAGTGCACCTACGTGCTATAAAAATAAAGAGACTTAATAAGGATTTGTTTGTATTAGTTAGGTCTCAGAGATACCATCACAACTATACCAATGAGTAGTAGAAATTTTGATTCTTTATCTGCCTTAGGAGGAGTCAAGTTTCCAACATTAGCAAAAGAGGATGAGATCATTTGAAGAGAGTAAGGTCTTACAACCTGCAGGCCTTGATTTTCTGGGCTACCTTGTTTCCATTCATTTTTTACCATAAGGAAACCCTCTACAAATACCTGAGGAATCTTGTAAAGTCTTTCAAGTATTGTCAAATAATTTTGTGTCGACCAAAAGGATGTCGATGTGAAGTTAATTATGGAGGGCTATATATGCTAGTATCAAAGGAGATATAATTAGTGTTTTGGGCTTTGGGCATAGAGTGTAAGGGTTCTCTATTGAAGCTAGTAGAATAAAGCAATTATTTGAGACAATGGAGAAATGACCAGCATGTGAACTATATTTTGAAAATCATAGTAGATTGCGAGCTTGAACTTTTCCATTGAACTTATTATTTGTTTGCATAGAGTAGAGGAATTTATTTGACAACCAGACACAAAGGAGAATCATTTTTCAAGGAAAATATTTATTGCTTGCAAAGGATTATCAATTGAGTAGATTTCCCTCTTATCATTGGACACATTTAATTTTGAAGAACATTGCATTGCTAGCTATTTGCCTTTACAAGTACATTTGTGGTCATTTGTTGACTTGAGTTGGTTGAATAATGGCGAAAATTTATGGATTATTAGAGTTACTAAAAACTCTAATCAGGTCCAATGCTAACAACACAGTTAAAATTAGCAAAGCCTCTATTTCAGACATTCAGAGTTGTCTACAATATGCACAAAAACAGATTTATTTTTTATAGCTTGAATCTAAACTACGATAGGAAGAATTGCAGTAGTGGAGTTATCATTATGAACCTATTTATGTTCAGAATATTGAAACAAACTCCCATAAACAATAAGACAAAAATGTTACAATTAATTCAAATTTAGTACCCAATGAAGCAGCAGTTGTACATGCAGATGCAAAAGTACAGTTTGCACTTTCCAAGCCCATCATCAGACCTTACAAAGAGCTTGTCCACAACAAGAATAGAACAGGTCTTGGATATGATAAGGAGATGTCTTTTCATATTCCAAACTACTCAAAGCCCATCCAGTTTTAGAGTGCTGGATTCCTTCATGACAATTCACCTCCAACTGTTCCAGATTCTGCCCCTCTTCCACAACAATAGATTGTGAAATACCAACACTATGACCAAGTTAGCCATCTGAAGATCACTATTTTGATCTTCATCCATGTAAGCACTATCATAAAACCAGTAATTCTTCAAACAGATGCTTCAAAAACAAACCTCCTGCAAGAAAAAAGATTCATCTTGGATGGATCACTTTGTTATATACCTAGGGGGGATAATATAGGGTACAAAGGGAGGTACCCAAGGTAATAATGTAATAATGGGATGGGCCATAGTAATAAATAAGGTGGTTAACCCATGTCATGTAGGGATCACAAGTAGTTAAGTAATAATGTATGGGCCCATGGTATTAGTTCGATGGTATGAGGAGAACCATGGTAATGACCCTGTTATTGTATGTATGAGGCCTATATAGAGTCTAGAGACTCCACATGGAGAGGTGTCAAGGAATATTGTATGAACAGGCATATGGCTTGTGGAGTGTTCTCCTTCCTTAAGGAGTGAATGTATGGTGTTGCCCTACTTGAAGGGTTTGATATTAATAAAGAAGCATTTATGTATTCAGATCTTGTTATTTATTGAGTTATTTCTATTATCATATATTTTTGGGTTAGATCTATAACAAGTGGTATCAGAGCTATAACAAGTAGATTTCTAGGGAAACGAGTTTGCAAATCAGATCTATACATTTTACGAAAAAATCTGCAAAATCTAATTGTAGATTTGGATTCTTTGTGAAAAAATACCCGATTAAAAAAAAAAAACAGCCAAATTGGAGTCCGGATGAAGGAGAAATCGCTGATTTAAAAATCAATGGTGTTGCAGACAATTTTTCGGGGCAGCAAGTTTGCAACGTGAATCTAGACGTCGTGGTACAAGATCTACAAAATATAATTTTAAATCTAGATTCTTTGTGAAAAAATACCCAATTTAAGAAAAAAAATTAGTCGAATCGGAGTCTGGATGAGGGAGATATCGTTGATTTAAAATCAGCTCCTTTTTGCATAAATTTTGGTGACGGCAAGAGAGTTGCAGCGCAGATTTGATATTCCAGTACCTGGATCAAGATTTCTATCACATGGGTAGATGCAGAATGGTTGTTCAATTTCTAAAAACATGTCATAATAGGGATTCTGAGCAATATTGACGGAATTGTGGCCATTCAAATTTTCGCCAATTTTTTTTTGTGATGTCGGGCCTAGATCAGAATTTGAGGGACTTGTATAAATTTGATGGCTCTCATCTAGCCAAATGGCTAGCACAAATGGAGAAATATTTCAAATTGAATTACATCTATGATGATGCAACTCAGCTGAGTATGGGAAAAATTTACTTGGACCATGAAAGATGGCAATGGTGGCAGTGTCATCAAAAATGTCATCCAAGGGCATCTACTTGGGAGATGTTCGCAAAAACTATTTGTGACCACTTTGACCGTAAATCTAATCTTGTGGATAAGCTCACATAGACAGACACACAACCTAGCAACAATTTTATTTTTACAGGAAAGAAGGAAACCAAGAAACCTAAAGGGTTATTTTCTACTAGTGTTTCCTTATTGCAGGTTCATGGATTGATTCAGAAAGAGAAGATCATTGTTTCTATAAGTCCTAGTTGCAAGTATAATTTTATCAATGTTAATTTGGTAAAAAGATTGCAAGTTCCAGTAGAACACATTGAAAACACACAAGTGGATGATGAGAATGTTCAAAGGTATAAGGATTTGAAGGTTTCTATGGATAAGTATGTGTTGCATGGTGATTTTTATACTTTAGAGATGGATAATATGGATGTTGTTTTGGGATATTATTAGATGGAACCTGTGGGGACTATCAATATTAATATGCAGAAGAAATTCTTGAAGCTTTGGTATAAAAAGAAAAAAATTACATTATAGTATATTTCCATCAATAAACAAGTAGAGTACATGGATGTTGAAGCAGAAGATGTTCCAGGGACTGACATATCAGATAATGAGCCAGTGATGATCGATAATCAAACACAAACAGAGGCTGAAGCAGAAAAGGTTACAAGTGCTGATACATCATATGAGGGCTCAGTGGTTGAAGTAATATTGGAAGATAAGACACCACAACAAGCACCACAATAAGCACCAGATAACAGTTAGACTCCAGTAAAGGGTGAATTAAAGAAAAAGACACCGTGGGTTAAAAATTTAACATATCATCACCCACATCACCCTGCAAGAAAACAACCAACAAGATGGCAACCAATTAGCCACAAAGACAACAAACCCCACAAGACAGATAGAGAGGAGTGAAGATCCACCTACTACACATCAACACAGAAGAGCTGCCACAGTCAACTTCCATCTCAAGCGAGCAAGGCACCAATGAGATCGAGGGTTCACCTTTCTCTTGGATGGCTAGATGCACGTGCATGGTACCAGTGGACTACTCTTTTGAGTAGATCTTATTATTTGTGTTCTTCCCATGTTTCGGGGACGAAACATGCTAAGGGGGGTGGAAAGTTATATACCTAGAGGGGATAATATGTGGTACAAAGGGAGGTACCCAAGGTAATAATATAATAATCGGATGGGCCATAATAATAAATAAGGTGGTAAACCCATATCATGTAAGGGACCACAAGTAGTTAGTAATAATGTAATGGGCCCATGGTATTAGTTCGATGGTATGACAGAACCATGGTAATGACCCATGGTATTGTATGTATGAGGCCTATATAGAGGCTAGAGACTCCACATGGAGAGGTGTCAAGGAATATTGCATGGACAGGCATATGGCTTGTGGAGTGTTCTCCTTCCTTAAGGAGTGAATGTATGGTGTTGCCCTACTTGAAGGGTTTGATATTAATAAAGAAGCATTTCTATATTCAGATCTTGTTATTTATTGAGTTATTTCTATTATCATATATTTCTGGGCTAGATCTATAACAAGTGGTATCAGAGCTATAACAAGTGGAATCAGAGCTATAACAAGTGGTATAAGGGTTTGACCAATAAAGAAGAATTTCATATTATTTTTGGGTTTCTTTCTATTATCTTATATTTTCATTTTAGATCTATAACACGTTTCTTAGTAATGGGCATCAACAACCAAGAAGATATTCCAGTCATATGTCAGAACTTGTTCTAGAGTATTGCATAGTCTTTCAGTTGAGTTTTCTCCATCATCTCACCTTGTATCTAACAGGGGGGGGAATGATGGTCATCTACAAGCTTCAAATCCACATCAAGTGAGCTTGAGCCACAACCTGCCAAACCAGATTCAAAGTTGTAGCTAGAGAAAAAGATGCCCCTGAGCATGCTGTCAGTTGGTGATACCTCTTCAAATAATTGGGGACACTTCCTCTAGCAAAAGACTTCAGCTTCTTGCCAGTTTCCGAAGAGTTCCAGGAATTGCATTAAGCATTCCAGAGTTGTTGGTAATCCTTAAACCATCACAGGTTGAGACCTCCCTTTCATGGTTGAAGGTTTCCCTCTTCAAAACATCAAGAGCAATTCCTCTAGCAGAAGACTTGAGCTTCATGCCAGACTTGGAAGAGTCCTGGGAACTACACTAAGCATTCCAGTGTTGGTGGTCATCCTTAAACCACTGCCCTTTATACCAACATTTCAGAGAGCACATTTAGCCTAGTGTTGCCATGCATTTTTTGCACATTTTGTATTACAACTCTCTTCTTGGACTCATATATAACCCTTCGGATTAAGGGGGGCAATGTTGGACACCTAATCCTCTAAGGGTTGGTGTGGAAGCCGAATAGACTAAGGAAGTCCAAGAGACCTTGGGATGTGGAACCCAATGGTCACATGAATGTACTATAAATGCATATCATTGTCAAATAATAGATGTACTCTCCTGCTTATCTTTAATATTATGTTGCTGCCATGTGTGTGTTTGACAAATTCCATTGGTGACTTCAGCAAGTACCCAAAACATGTCTCAAAATGAGATCTACCTATAGAAGAATGCAAGGCTCGATTGTAAGCATGTTGGACATAGTGTAAAGATTCGTCCCACAACTTAGGATGTTTGTTGTAATATCCCCTCAGAAGATGTACCATTGTTCTGTTCACCACCTTTGTTTGACCATCTATTTCGGATGAAAATTTGTGCTATTTTTCAACTTAGTGTCCATGAGTCCCCAAAAAGTGGACCAAAACTCTCCCATGAAACGAGAGTACCGATCTGAAATGATGGAAGTAGACAACCCAAAATGAACCCATACATTTGAAAAGAATATATGTGCAGTTTGCTCAGAAGTTTCTTTCTTTTTACAAGGAACAAGAATACACATTTTTCTAAATCTATCAACCACAACATACAAATAATCATGCCATTTTATATACATAGGAAGTCCTCCTACAAAATCCATAGATATATTGTCCCATGGTCTAGAAGGAAATGGAAGAGGCATATACAAACCTAACTTTCTATTGCTTGGTTTGCTTGTTGAACACATGACATAAAATTTAATGTACTTAGAATCTGTTTCATTCATTCTTGGCCAATAGCAATACCCTTGTAACTATGTCTCTATCTTACCTACACCAAAATTCCCTGAAACACTAGAAGAATGTGCTTCCCTGATCATGTGCGTTCTTTCTCCTTGCGGTACACACAACTTCCCAAGATGGTACAATAACCTGTCATGAACATGATAATTTAATTCTTCCACCTGAGCACCATGAGTTAGTGATTCATAAACATCTTTGAAATTAGTATCTTCAGCATATTGTTTAATGTAACTTTCATGTGCTAAAGAACTATTTTGCAAAATTATTGAAACATTCAAAGAAGGCCTTGACAACATATTAGCTACTTTATTTGTGGCACCCTTATTATATTTGATTACTAAGTGGAACTGCTGCAAAAAACCCATACATCTATAATGTCGAGATTATTGCAACTTAATTTGAGATTGAAGGTATTGAAGTGGTTGATGATCTGTATGAATCACTGTTTCTTTGTCCATTAAATAATGTTCCATTTTTTAGCACTTTCCACTAATGCATATAATTCTTTATTATAAGTTGGATAATTTGAAACTGCTTTAGAAAATGTTTTGGAATGAGAACAAATAGGCTTTCCTTTCTGCAATAAAACTACACTCATTGCATACCCACTAGCATCAGTTTCTATTTCAAATGGTTGTTGAAGGTCTGGTAATGCTAAGATTGGAGCTGTCACAATTTTCTTCTTTAAAGTATCAAATGGTTTTTGTTTTTTTCCTCCCCACTTGAAAGAAACTTTAGAACTTGTTAAATCATGAAGTGGTGATGCAATAAAATAGAAATGAGAAATAAATTTCCTCCAATGTTGAACTGCACCCAAAAAATTCTAACTTCCGTCACATTTTGAGGTTTTGGCCACTTAATGATTACATCAATTTTAGCTGGATCTATTTTAAGATGACCTCCTCCAACTATGTAACCACGATATACTAAGGAAGTTTTCCCAAATTCACATTTAGAAAGTTTGAGATACAATTTCTCTCTTTGCAACACATCAAAAACATGTTTAACATGCTTTACATGTTCTTCCAAACTTGAACTAAAAATAAGAATATCATCCAAATAGACTATGACAAACTTATCAAGAAATGGACAAAACAAATCATTCATCACTCTCATAAAAGTTGTTGGAGTGTTGCATAAACCAAATGACATAATAAAAAAAACATAAAGCCCCTGTCTAGTCTTAAATGTAGTTTTCGATATATCATTCTTTGCAATACGAATCTTATGATAACTACTTCTTAAATCCAGTTTGGTAAAGAAAACAAAATTCTTTAACTAATCAAGAAAATCATTTATTCTTGGAAGAGGAAACATGTTCTTTATGGTGATTTTATTTAAAGTTCTAAAATCAACACACATTCTACAAGTTCCATATTACTTAGGCACTGAAATGATCAGTGATCCACATGGAGAAGAACTGGGTCGAATAAAGCCTTTATCAACCAATTTCTGAATTTGTTTCTTAATTTCTTAATTTTCTATGACCAACATACGATACATGCCAATATTCAGAAGAGGGGCATCAAATTGTAATTGAATCTAATGTTGTATTTCTCGTTTTGGAGGTAGACTTTTTGGTTCTTTAAACAATTATTTATAAGAAACTACTATTTCAAGCAATATATCCTTAAAATGATAATCACACCCTTGAAAAGCGTCAATCTTATCTTTAGGTTGTTCCTTAACAAACATGACAACATACTTTTTACTTGAACTTATGAGTCTTTTCAACTGACTTACATTGATTAAATCCAAGCTTGCTTTAATCTTACGTGCCCTGACAACATATTCAATTCCATCCTTAACAAGATGATATGTATTCTCCTTTCTATGCAATATGGCATCTTGATCATAAAGATAAGGACTACCCAACACAACTCCACATATTTCTAAGGGAATCACATCTAAATCAACTTCATCAACAAAATTAGTTGTGATTTCAAATCTTAACCGGTACTATTTTGTGACATGCATCTGAGTGTTTTCCTTTAACAATCCTAAAGGGTATTGTTTTGGATGATTCTTAGTTTCCAATACCAATTTCCTTACTAGTTTCTCAGATTTTAGATTTTCCTGTGATCCACTATCGAATAATGTATCTATATTAGTGCCTTGGAGATAATCCGGATATGAAACAATTCAACTCTCTTCTTTTCTTCAGTCACATCATTATATTTTGAAGAGGATACAGAACAAGTAGAACTAGAGCTAGATTCAGAAGGATTACCTGTCAGACCCTGAACCGTTAATGAAAAAGGTATTATAGACTTTATGTGAAGTTTTCTTATGTTACTTAGTGCAATGGATCGAAAATATTGCAAATAACATAAACGACATAAGAAATTACGAACACATTCAAACACATCAACACAACAAAATTTAATAAAGGAGTTCTCCAGACTTCCTGGCTACATCTCCTGGTCCTTGAGCTTCCAGTGTTGACTGCTTTATTTTGTCTTTAAAATGCTTTTGTAGGTATGAGCTCAAAAACAATAGCTCAAATGATAAAATGGACCTCATCATTGTGTTCAGCTCGAAATTTAGAGTCAAATGAGTATAAACTTGCCCATATTTGGCCACTATGACCTCTAGACCCCTTGGAATGTGCAAAACCACCTCTTCCCTTTGCAAAACCACTTCTGTCTGCATAATTCTGCCTAGGTCCGTGCACTATTGGTTTGATTGTTTGGCACTTGCATAAACTTTAAATAATTTTTTAGTGGCTTGGTTTACCAAGCCCCACTCTTGGCATCATGGTTAGCCCAAATGTGTGAAAGTGCTTGCATAAATAATATTTTGGTGGGTCGGAGGTTCGAAACCCCCACCCGTCGTTCCACCGTTGGTTATGTTAATACAATTTATATGTTCAGTGATAATATATGTGATGGTTCTAGACTATATAATAACTAACCTATCCAAAGGTCCGATGGTCATGGGGTTGACCCCGACTGTCCGGCCTTTTTTAGGCCACCTTTCGATACACCAAAAATACAACACCATCAACTCTGTTAACAAGATCCATCGTAGCCTGTTCGGTGTAGCCATTCTAACAAACACATAGCCATTCTGGGAGGTCAGGGGTTTGATCCTCCCTAATCCCCAAAATTTTGGAAATCCGGCCACATTAGGAAAAATCCAGGCTGCCACGTGTCAGCCCCGGATTGGCCCATATTAACCAATCACATTGCAACATGTAATCAACCTGCTAACATCATCCTGGACAAGTGGTGTATTCCCGGGATGACACATGTCCTTATGACATCATCCTGTTGACCATTGACCATTGACTATTGACCTTTGACTTTTTGACTTTTGCCCTAATTTTCCCAAAAACTTTGACTAGCTCTAATTTCTTCATTCGGACTTGGATTTACGTTCCGTTCACACCGTTGGAATTATATCGATGAGCACTTTGACTTGATCCTACTTTCAACTACATTTGAAGACTTTTATTTGGAGGCAAGACTGGATCCATTTTGGATCACTCCTCCCCACTGGAAGCTTTTGGACCACTAAAAGTTGGTTTTAATTGTCGCGTAAGTGAGGATAAAGTTCCTTCACTTTTCCAATTTCTATCCATCGTGATTTACTTGGATTTGTACCTTTGAGTCCTACTCGAAGATACTCAACATTTCCCCGTTGCGAAGTCCATGTCCTCCTGTCAAGAATTGTATCCTTTGTTGGGTTGTGTTATATTCTTTCCACGACTAACCTACGTAGTTAACTGAGGGGTTAAAGGGGGGGCTCCAAAAAGAATTTCAACCCTATATTAGGTTGGACGGACCTACCTATGGTTTTTTTGGTCCATGGTTTTGGATGCGATGGTTTTCGGTCAATGGTATTGGATGCCTCGACATGTATAAATATGTATTGTAACATTGAAAGGAATATAATGAAAAATCAATCTGGTAGTCTCGGTTTTGGGATCCAAGGGAAAATATCTGTGTATATGTGTTTTATGTGTTTTATGTGTTATGCTATCACTTTATTTATTTTCTGTGTCTTAGAATTCATATGCAGGTAATTTCTATACGGGGTTAAAACCTACATTTTGTACCAGAGTTGTTTTGGCTTCAAGGGGATGCCTTTGTTGCTGAGGGGTTTCGCTCGGGCCTGTGGTAGACCCTGTTTAGTGGGAGATCTGTGGGATCGATTCTGGTGGTGAAAAAATATGGCAAGCAGTGGAAAGATAGAGATCGATAAATTTAATGGTCAGAGTTTTGAGTTATGGAAACTCAAGATGGAGGATTTGTTCGTGGATAAAGATCAGTGGATCATGATAGATCTAGGTACTAAACCAATGGGAGTGTCCGATGAAGAATGGAAGAACTTGGATCGGAAGGCAAAGAGAACAATATGATTGTGTGTCTCAAATTCAATATTGTTGAATGTATCAGGGGAAGCTACGGCGAAGGCTTTGTGGGACAAGTTAGGGACTTTGTACCAATCTAAGTCTCTGGTGAATAAACTGTTCCTA
>APFE030780786.1:2015-44821 GCA_000404065.3 Pinus taeda
AAGAATAAGAGACAACCCTAAACAACCAAAACCCTAACCCGAGGAGATGTAACATCAAGAGTTTATGGGCCTGATTGGGGTGATTTGGACAACCCACTTCTCAAGGTTGCAACTTGGTCATATTATCTCCGTGTGACATGCATGATAACCCATTGGAAATATCTATCCATGGAATATGATGGAAAATACGATTTTAGTTGGAAAATCAATGGCGGTAGATTGCCAAAAAAACATTGTTTAGGGCCTCAAAACGGCTTCAGAAGTTTAGAACCCGAAAAAATCGCTAAAAATAGTAAACTATGCTACAATTAAGGAAATTGAAAAAACCAAAAGAAACAATGGTGGGGATCCAAGTGGAATTGGCGAGTGGCCACCAATATCCACCTGGATCACACAATGACATCAAATACAAATGTTTTTTTTTTTAATTAAGTGAAGAGCATGGGATAACGTTCACTTGCAAGCTACAATATTTTCTTTTAAAAAAAAAAATTGTATATATTAATGAGTAAATATATATATGGTCTATCCCATTTTATTATATTTTTTTCAAGTCATCATTGCTATCACAAAATGTCAGAGAGTTTCAAAAATATATATATCATCCCTTCATCTAAGATTTGTCCATCCATCCTATGGTTCAAAAAACTCTGGAGAGTGAAGCCCTTGTATGTATACCTTTCATTCGAACAAATAAACATAAATTATACAAGATATATTAGCAAGAGGAAACTAGAAGAAGAGATTAGTCCTTATTGTAATCTAGGGAAAAGTTTACTTAGTTACTAGTAGCAAAGACATCAAGCATTCGCACAATATATCACATAATTAAAGAGAGAGAAGAGACATAAGTAGTGGAGAAACAACTGAAGCACATTGTATATTATATCTCTTAAAAGCCAATCAAAACCGATATATTGATGCATAGACAAATATTTATATCACGCCAGGATAGTTACAATAGTAAAATTGTCTACGAGACTTTAACTAATCCAAGTTTAGATATCATCTTAATAGTTGCATTTACATTGTATACTTTCTGACTCGACTGGGCTAGTCAACCAAGTAGACTAGCCCCTTCAAAATCTCTCCCACCCTCAAAGCCTTCTTTATCCTAAAAATTTACAAAGTTTGAGATGGGAAAAGCACTATAACTTATACAATTTGTATTGTTGGCTCTTTGAGAGCTGAAGATTCAACAAAATTTTAGTACAAAATAGATTACAATAAGAAATGAAAGATAAATTAAGGCATAACTCATTCTTTGATAAGTTATTTTGAAGGCTCGGTCAGATCTTCATGAACTAGTTCTATGGACTAATGTAGTGCTTGGTCCACTTCGACTTCATGCAATTGTTATTATGAGGTTGTAGCACATGTTGAAATATAGGGTGCATAAAACTGATGGATGGTCTGTGCCGATTGTGGTAATGAAGAATAGATTGGTGGCGGTGGTGGAATATTCAAAAAAAAACATTATGATAGATGATTGATGCAAAAATATGTAGGTTATTGTTGGAGATTAACTGTTCACGGACTACTAGCCTTTATTATCACTTGATTCCTTAAGGTACGCCAGAAATTCAATTCTTTCTCCAACGGGGTCTCTTCTGATACCCTTTGGTGGAAAGGTTTGACATGTTCAAGCTGCAAAACTTGATTAAGTATTCCCTCCAAAAATTCTGAGGCATTATTGGCTTCCACCTGTGCTTTGTTTCCTTCTTTGAGCCATTGGCACTCATTTTGCATCCACTGTGCATAGATTTCTCATTCTTGTTCTAGCTTATTGACTAGTGCTTTCTTAGCTCTCGGATATGCAACTTCCCTCGAGGCCAAGTCATGAATCACCATGTCGTGTGCTCTGATGTGACTGTGAGTCGATGCCAAGTAGGCTGACCAATTATTTAGTGTAATCGTTAAAGCACCACCTTTGTCGATTGTGCACTCTAATGTTTGCTTGGCTGTCAATAATTCATGATGAGCCTTTTGGAGAATCTCTATTAACTTTTCACTTCCTGTGACTGCTAATCTTGTCTATAACTTGGTTATATTTATGCTAAGCTGCTCATTTCTATCAATCAATTGATACACCAACTATTGGAAGCTGAGAAGGTGATCATCAACTTCAACTAGAATGTTGACATTAAAGTTTTGAGAATCCAACCAAATATCCCTTTCTCATTCCTGTCTTTGTTGAAGCTTATTCGTGTCCTTTTTCTACTTTTTCATCTACAATTTGGATGTTTTTACAGAATGCTCTAAAACTTCAAAAAGTTTCTTATCACTAGTAAGCTTTAAGTCGACAAACTTGGTACAAGTGTCAATAAGTTCTTTTTAAACTTGAGTTCCAGATGTACTTGTTGATGTTGGATCATCGTGCCATTCGACATAGACTAAGTGACTAATGGATTATTTGATGGTAATTTATTTATTGTTTCTCTGTAGGCACCATTTTCATATGTTGAGTCTGTGGATTGTGGGTTCTAACTATGTTGTCCAATTGAGTATGTTCTGATAATTTATCTTGTAAATTTTGTTTATCTGATAAATTTTGATCCGATTGATGTTTATCCTCTTCAATATGTGTTGAAGAGTTAGGAGGCATATCCTTGCTTATATCAATTTCAATCTCCTGAGTCTTGGAATGTGTGTATGCAACCTGCTCCATCTTGTCATGTTCCTGATCGGAAGTATTATTTTTTTTATGAGTAACACCACAATTATCCTCATTAGTAGAAGTGCCAATCTGCACAAGATTATGTCCTAATGAAGCTTGATGAATTTCTTCCATCTTCTGTTGGATATTCTCCACAAAAGTGTCCTTAGCATTTCCTATTGCTTGCTAAATGTCTACTTTAATGGAAAAAACTGTTTTTTTTGTTTTCCGTGGATTTTTAACCACTTTACCTTTTGCCTTAGTAGATTCAATCACTTGTCAGAAAAATTCATCAAGTTGTTTTTGTTGATGAGGTTTTTGTAGATGAATTTTTGATAGTACCTCTTCCCACTGAACTCCTTTAGATGGAATCGTAGTAGCCTTGGGACTATGTGACTCTTTCTAGCTGGACTTCTGTGATGGCTCTGTTGGGAAATGAAAAGTCAACTTTGAAGGGATGCAGGTATAGTGCAAATTTTGCATCCTTTTCCAACTCCACATCAGAGAACAGGGTGACAATGTCTATAGACAAATCTAAGACGCTAGGAGGAATGGGATAGTTTGTATTAGACTGTCAGTGCAATTCATCAAACACTTGGTGAACAAAGGGTTGATAAGGCATTTCCTGAGGATCCACCTTAGCAGAATTGTTATACCAAACTTTGGTAGCATCCAGACATAACTGTATATGGGAACATGGTGGAAATGTTTGACATACATGCTGTATAACTCTCTATTTGTTAGAAAATGATATAATATTCAATAAAAAAATTCTAAATAACTCATGGGGGCCTAGAGGCTATGGTTGACCTAACCAAGGATGTGAGAAAATATTAAAGTTATTCATGAGAGACATATCCTTCCTAGTAAAGTTAGTATCTCCAATCAATGGACTAGACTTCATGGCTAACCAAATGAGAAAATATGGAAAGTGGATATATTTACCCGACATTTGGCACTCCTCACAATTAGTTTTGATCAGATCCGCAACATATTTTGCCTAGTTATATGCCTTCCTGGAGCCCACTATCTCACCAATTACTTCCAACATATTTAATTTAACATCTGAGGCCCGACCAACAGTTGTGAGACACAAGGAAACAACAACACAATTCCATCTTCTTTTTTTTGTAAGCTGAGGTGGGACAATTTCTATTACTTTATAGAAAATAAAACAGAACATAGTTCCAGAACATAATAACTCGCCCGCATGGGGAAACCGAGTATTTAAACCATCTAAAGTTTTTAAGCGCCGACCAAAAATAGAAGGCCCAAAGTCTGAATATCTTGGCAAGATGAACTAAACAATCCTAATTACTCCTAATCCTACTATTCTGCATAGAGTAAATTCCCTTATCTAGAACATGCAAGAAACTATATTTAACAAAATTATGTATTTTCATAAACATATCTTTTCCTCAGACATCTTCAGTTGCAGGTTGCTGGTTTTCTCCTCCGGCTGCTCCCTGATGTTCTCCCTTCAAAAGCTATTGTAATTCATCCAGATTCTCCTCTTGTCTTTGTAGAGCAATGTGAATGAACCTCAGTTCCCTACGCATCTCAGGGCCTCCCTGTGCTATTTCCGCCATCTCAGTAGCAATTTGCTCTAGTTCTTTTTCCAATAACCTTTTCATTACCCAGTAAATGTGGAGAGATTGCTTGAACAGAGACATTCTGCCCCTGGTGTTGCCTGGGTCCTGCAGTAAGAATTCCCAATCCTCCATTTCTTCATCAGATTGGCCTTGTAAAGACTCCTCCTCGAGATGCTGTATAATTCTTCTGATCTTTGGGTTTGTATTCTGCTGATAAGCTCTCTCAACCTGGTGAATTTTCTGCTCTATTGAGCTTCTTGTTTTTTTTGCTGGTGCCATTTCCTGCTTGGAATTCTCGCCTTTGTCACCTGCATTCCTGTTCTGCCTCCGACCCCTCATACCACCCGCGGCTGCCCTGCTTCCTGATCCCTTATCGTTTCTTCTTCTGCCGTATCTTCTTACACGTTCCTCCGGTGAGGCTGGCTGATCCTCTTTCAACTACTGGTTCCTAGCGCCTGTAGATCTGTCCTGGGATTTATACTTCATGTAGGCTTCGGGACAGGGGTCTGCGTCCTCAGAATCATCCTCAATCTCAAAAAATTTTGTCGGGAACTCCTCTTTCGCAGCAGCCTTGCCTTTCCTTTCCCTGTTCTTGTCCGCTGCGATATTCAGCTCCTCCGCTACCCTAGACTTCATCCTAGTCTCCATGCTAACTCTAGTAATACCACGGGGTATGTTCTGGTGCCGGTGAAAAATTATCCTGTCTCGTTGGTTCGCTACTGTCCTGACCTCTGCGCTCTGAATTGGAAAGAAGCAGAACTATGGCCTTTCCTTATTCGTCTGGGTCCTTATAACTTTTCGATCATCAAAGTATGCGGCTAAATCGGCAATGCATTGTCGCCAATTATTAGCCGGGATGTTGCCTCTCCTAGCCATCATTCCTTGATTAATGTTTACCGTCTGCAGATCTGACAAGCCGCTCCATCCTCCTCTCCGATCACATGCATTAATTATTTCGCGGTGGGAGTGATCCTGAGATTTCTTCCACACACGCCGTCGGTGTACTGCTCGGTGCATTCCCATCATATTATCCCTCTGTCCAAACTGACTTGCATTCATTAACCAGGATCTCCAGTCCCGTTCACCTATCCAACTCATTACTCCTGACATTCTCGCGTGTTGCCTGATCATGATCCTCATTTATAATCATTGCCAAGTCTACCCAATCCCTGCTGGCACAAATCGTTTTCCATTGGCTGTCTACCATGCTGTCTCGTCCTTTACAGCCCCAGTTCGCCAAGAAGTCAGCCGCGCGGTTGCCATTCCGCCTAACATGGTAAAATAATTTGTAATCAATCCTTCTTAGCAAACCTGCTATCTCTTGGACAATTCCGGCAGTCCTCCAACTGCTTGTAATTCGTTCCCAATCTTTTCCATTGCTAAGTTTCTTCAATATTTCAATCGCAATCTGAGAGTCACCAACTATTTCCAGGCTTGTATAACCATTTCTGATTGCAATCCTTAGCCCCTGGTGGATTGCCCAAAGTTCTGCCTCATTATTCGTCATTTCCTCGCCCCATTCAGCATAAATCCACCTTACCTGTTTCTGACTATCGCGAAAAATGCCGCCGAAACCAGCATTTCCTGGATTCCCTTTCGATGCTCCATCGAAATTTAATTTGATGAAGTTATCTCTGGGGTAGATAAAGTTATCTGGGTTTTGGACTCGCTCACTATGCCTGCTACCTTGTTTATGATAAAGCATCTCATACTTTAAGTTCAAACTGTTCAGGATCATCTCCTCTGTTTGGTTCGCTTTCCAGTCCTCCATGTCCCATTTCTCCACCAAGATTGTTTCCCTCATTAGACTAACCGCTCATTTTCATATAATTTCCGAGTCTTTGGCTTTGTCCTGGAAGATCCGACGGTTCCTTTTTTTCCAGACCATCCATAGTACGAAGCCTGCAATAAGATCTCAAGCTCTGCTAACAACTTTACATTGGAATTTCTCCTGATTCCATTGGAAAATGATTGCGTTAATTTCTCTGAGACCTATCTCCGATTTACCGAATATCTTTCTTATATCCATCCATACTTTCTTAGTGAACGAGCAGTTAATTCGGAGGTGATTACGGTTCTCTTCTGCGTTTTTACAGAGACAACATCTTGAAGGTCCGTTGAAGCCTTTTTTTTTAAATTTTGTCCCAAGTTAGAATCTTGTTCTTAGCTACAAGCCATATGAATAGGGAGACTTTCGGCCACCATTTACTTCCCCATATAGTTTTCCATTCGAGATTCTCCTCATCCGTAGCCTGTGTGTCCGATAAATAGTATGCCTCTTTGACGGTGAAAGAACCTTTCATGGAGTTCCCCATCTAAGAATGTCCCTTCCTGTGCGAGGTTTAATTTTCCTGGATTCCACCTATTTCATATATGCTTCTTGTTGCTCTTGGTTTAGATCGCAATCCCATTCAATTGGATCTATCCATTTTCTCCAGATTCCATCCAATTCGTTATCTTTCCAATAATCTTTGACACAGTTTCGATTTCCCCCTATTTTTTCCTGTAGCTGTTGGACCGTTTGAATTCTGTTCATTTTTTCCTTCTGCTGCCATTTTTCCTCCCAGAAATTGGCTTCCCCTCCACCTCGAACTTCCCAGAAAATATGGTTTTCAACAATATCCATGTTCTGTCGAGCTAGATCCCAGATTGTTGAACCCTTGGGGGTTTCCCTCTATCTTAAAATGTCAACTGTTGTGTCTGGCATATTGTATTTGAGTCTCCAAATGGCTTTCCGTAGATCATTACCCTCCCTTAGCCAACGCCACCAGAGCTTCGCTCCTAACAGTTTGTTGAGTTTTTCCGGGTCTCATAAACCCAATCCTCCTTTTTCCTTCCTCTCTGTAAGGTGTTTCCAAGAAACAAGGGCCCATTTTTTCTGATGATTCGCCCCTCCCCAAATGAACTTTCTCATGATTTCTCTAATTTTTGAACAGATTCCTAAAGGGGCCGCCATTATCGACAGAGGATATATGGGAATAGCTTGGAGGACTAATTTCACCAACACTATCCTCCCTACCATATTCAGAGTTCTAAAAGCCCAGTTCGCAACTCTGTTTCTCAATTTGTCCAAGACTCCTTGCCAGTTTTTCAATCTTTTGGATGTGAAGTCCAGCAAATTCCCCAAGTATTTCGTAGGCAACTCTCCTCTTTTAAAGCCCAGCAGTGTTATGAGATGAGTTTTAATCTGTTCCATCGTGTTGAATATAAATACACAGGATTTGTCTCTATTAATTTCCAGTCTGGAGGCTTCAGTAAATAGGTCCAAAATCTTCTTCAGCTGTCTCACTTCTTTTACAGTTGGTTCCCCGAATAGCATAATATCATCAACAAATTGCTGATGAGTTAGAGGCAGCTCATTACCCCATAGCTTCAAGCCCTTGATTTTGTTCGCTGCCCGTTCTTTTTTAATATATCTACCAAGGCCTTCTGCTGCCAATATGAAAAGAAACGGAGATAATGGGTCTCCCTGTCTAATTCCTCTAGATGCATTAAAAGTTTTTGAGGGGGTACCATTAACAAGTATGGAGAAGATCGGGGTTGAAATTAGACTGTGAATCCATTTTACCCATCTCTTACTGAAGCCAAAACTTTCCAGGACTTCTTCCAAGTATTTCCAATTCAGTCTATCATAGGCTTTCGACAGGTCTTGTTTAATCATCATGCCCTTTTGATTTTTCAGTTTTAAAGAGTGGATGACCTCTTGGGTTACTACTAGGCCATTAAGGATTTGCCTACCTTCTACAAAACCCGTTTGTTCAGTAGATATTAGCTTATCCAACAGGGGTTTCAGTCTTTTAGCAATCAAGGTTGTTATTATCTTGTAAATAACATTACACAATGCTATGGGTCTAAACCCGTTAGCATATTCTAAATTATCATTCTTAGGAATCAAAGCGTAGAAGGTGGAGTTAATAGCAGGCCATACCTTCTGGTTCATCCGAGATTCTTCTATCAATTCTAGGATTTCTCTTCCCAGAAAATGCCACCCCGCTTGAAAGAATTCGATCGTGAAGCCATCTGGACCTGGTGCTCTACCTTTTTTCATGGATTTTACTATTTCTTCTATCTCCTCTAAGTTGGCAGTTCTCATCAAAGCATTATTTTGGTCATCTGTAACTAATCGGGGAATGGCTGAGCATATTTCCTTTATTGCTTCTGATCTGTCTACTAATGGCTCAGCTAGTATATCTTTGTGATGTTCCACCAGCACTTGTTCAATCCCTTCTTGCTCAACTACTCTCTCGCCATTCTGGTCTTTGATGGACAATATCCTGTTTCTTTGTTTGTGTTGAATCATTGCCTGATGGAAAAATTTTGTGTTTCTTTCCCCTTCCCTTAACCATTTTATTCTTGACTTCTGTCTCCACAACACTTCTTCTTTCTTCCGCCTTTCCTCAAGTTTTCCAAGAATTATCCCTTCCTCTCTAATGCTTTCCTCTGTCCTACCTTCTGTAATTATCTTCTGTTGCAGAGATTCCATTTCTCCTTCTAGTTTTTGTTTTTCCTCCAAAATGTTACCAAACTCCTCCTTGTTCCATTTCTTGATTCTCCCTTTCAATTCTTTAAGTTTCAGTTGGAATGTATGCATCTTTCCTTTACCCTGAACGGAACTCTGCGTCCACCATTCTTCCATTTTCTTTATGAATCCCGGGTCCCTTAACCAAAATGTTTCAAATCTGAAGGGTCTCCTTCCACAGTTCCTTTTAATATCCACCTCTAGTCTGATAGGCCAATGGTTAGAACCAAGACATGGCATGATCTTTGCTTCAACGAAAACATCCTTGTTCATAACAGGTTCTGATACTAGGAAGCGATCAAGTCTCGAATCTATCTGATTCTTACCCCCCGCCCCTATTGTTCCAGGTACAGATTCCGTTGATTGTTTGAATGTCTACAAGTCTTAAATCATCAATCATGTCATTGAACATTTCCATGTATTGATATGCTTTTCTTATCCCTCCCTTTTTCTCCTCTAGGGATCGGATTAGGTTAAAATCGCCTCCTATAACCCATGCAGGCTCTAAATAAATTCTACGAATTTCTTTCATGTTTTGCATAAATCTTTCTTTCTCTCCCGGGGTATGTGGGCCATAAACCCCTGAAATGACTACCTTTTCTTTCGTTCCTACTATTCTAGCAATGCTTGTAAGGATTCTGGTCATACTAGTCCAGCCTTCTAGGATTATGTCGTTTGGGTTCCATAAAATAGCAATTCCTCCCGTAGATCCAATAGCATCTTGCCCCATAACTTCGTATTGGAGCTTATTGTTATTAATTATTTCTTCCAACTACTACACTGAAACTTTCGTTTCCTGAAGAATCATAATACTCGGTTTGTCTTTTTTCAATTTCTCTTTCATGTACCTATGTTTTCCTTTGCTATTCAATCCTCTAATATTCCAGTTGATGATAATCATTTAAAACTTTTGATAGGAGGGGAAGAATACCTCTGACAGAGGTATCACTTTACCTGAATTTATCAGCGTTTCTCCCACGGTCTGAATGGCTTCACTTAATGTTTTATGTCCTCTTTTCCTATTGTTTTTGCCAGAAGCGTCCATTCCCATCTGATCATTCTCCTGTTCGCTTGCTATGGTTAACTGTTTATCCGTGTTCTCCCCTTTTTTTTCCTTGTACTTTTGAAATGCTTCTTTGTAAAATTGTTTCTGTTTCTCTGGTATGAATCTGTTATCTAGGTTTTTCCATTCCTGAATTAACTGTTTCATGATTTTTTCCTCCTCCACCTCATTTTCCTTCTGTTTCTCCACTTCCATCTGGGAATGATCTGTTACTGTTTCTGACTCTCCCACAACCCTTTCTTCAGCTGCTTTCCCCGTACTTGTTTCTTTTCCCTTTGTTTCTATAACTACTTCCATTGGCGTATTTCCAAGCTCTTCATCATCCCCCAGGTTCACTTCATAATCCTCGTTTTCGTCTTGGAGGACATGGAACCTATTTTGACTCACTGTATTAAGGGGTTTTTCGTGAGTCTGAGTTTTGGGGCCATCTTTGCCCTATTTCTTCCTTCTTGAAACTTGTTGAAAATCCCTATCTGCCTCTCCCATTTCTCCTGATTCTCTTTGATGTGATTCTTGGTTTTTATCAAACCCTTCCTCCTTATTCAGTGGACATTGTTTGTATAGATGGCCGTATTCGTGGCACTTACGACATCTGAATGGAATATGTTCATAGTCTATTGGTTGTTTCCAGATATCATCATGATATTCCAATTCAATAGATTCTGGAAGAGGCTCTGCTATATTCATATATACACAGAGCCTTGCATATGAATTATATTTTCCTCGCTTTGTTGCCTCTACTATTTTAACAAAGCCCCTGATTGTGTTCCCAATCCCCTCTAGGATTTCAGGGTCCCAAAATTCTTTTGGTAATCCAAACAATCTAACCCAGATTGGGGCAGCCAGCATTCTTTCATTTTCAGGGTTATATCTTTCCTCCCAGTGTTTCATAAACAAACCCGCATTATTCATAAAATAAAGCCCCTCCTCAAAAACCCTTTCTTTGTCCTCCAGATTTGCGAAGATGGCTATAAAAAACCTTTTTGCTCCCAGTTTCAGATCTATATGTCCTTTTGGTCTCCATCTTTGATGGATCCACCTATTCAGTTCTTTCTCAGTTAGCCAATACCCTACGAACTTACAAATCAGTGCATGGTCCTTCATGTAGCAGGTATATTCCTCAAGTTTGTTGTAGGGAATGACATATCTGGGATGTTTTTGTGCCCTCGTAAGGCATTTCCCGCCCATCCTCTTTTGCCATAGGTTACCCATCACTGGTGCATTATTCTCCTTCAGATTACGCTGCGTCCTGGTTGTACTGGTTTCCCCCGCTACAACATTTTTGTAGGAGGGGATCTCTCCCCTCCCCTGCTGATTTTCCATTTCCTCCTCAGGTCTAATGCTTTTAATATTTAACCGTATTTCTCTGTTGAATACTTATCAGAAAAACTATTTATTCTTCGAGATTACCTTAGTCAGACTGCCTACCGTGCCTCTCACCGACTGCTGCCCCATGATTTCTGCCTGCAGCGCTCAGACCCCAACCATACAATTCCATCTTAACATAGGGACCTAAACCTAATTTATCACTAAACGTCTTTAATTTTCCCCAAATAACTTGCCAGTAAATTTGTAAGCCACTTGTTGCATTCGATTGTATTATGCACCTTTCTCCCTTAATTATATGCACCTTTTTGGAAGTCCTGTAATTAAATGGATTGCAATCTTGAAATTCCACTAAGGTTGGGCAAGGTAGAGCTTATCATTGTGATATCTACTTATCAAGTATTTTGCAACCTCTTATTTCATACCCTGCATATCTGCTATCAACGGGGCACCAATAATGTCATGGATTCCTACCTTCTCCAACCGTTCAGACTCCAAATTCCATTGATTATATGGCTTGGCCCATCGAAGGAATGACTTGTATTGCTTCTCCCAATATGGTTCATCTACCTTCACCTATTTTATATGGTGCATGCATACCTCGACCTTTGTTTTACCTATAAGATCAAATATTGTAAGAATGTTTCGACACATAGGAAATAGTTAAGTATAACTTGGTCTAGTGTATAGTTAGGTAAAGTGTGTTTCTTTACTATGTACTTTTTGTAACTTACAATCTGACGGTCATGATATGTTCTAGACATGAAGTGACCTGATGGTTCATTCTCTCCTTGGTATTATTGACACTTGATCTGTGGCTTAACACTCGATTGGTCCATGATCTCTATTTAAAGAGCATGGAGGGTCATTTGTAAGGTGGTCGTTCATGAGGGAAGATTATATAAATTTTCTTTCTTTTACATTAATAAATTGCATGAAGTGATCGCGTTGGCTCAAGCCATGGAATGTTTCCCTCTTTGAGGGTTTTAACCACGTCAAGAATCGTGGTGTACCGATTTGTGATCTGTTTGTGAGCAATGTCCTTTTGTGTTCTATGTAAGGAACTTACCCTATAAATTCCTACATGGTATTAGATCTATTCGAGGGCCGCATCTGATGGTGATCCAAATCCGAAGCTGCTACAACTGAATCTGACTGTTGTTTCCTAGATCTATTGTTTCTGACCATTTTCAGGCCTAGAGGACTACTCTATTGTGTTAGGAGCATATGTTCTAGTGAGGAACCCCTTTCGTTTCACATGAAAAGGTTTTTGGTAGCCCTAGCTACATCATTTTTAAGATCTGGAGGTATACAATGTTTATTTGGAGTTACAATTATTTATCTCTCTTTAGTTCAGTTTATAGTCCTCTATAAATTTCTTATTACCAGATCTATACTTTTCATTTCTGTGTATGCTCTTTGCCCCATGACTCTTTGCAATCTTGGCAAACCAGAAACAGAAAGAAAATATTTTTCTCATGTGTATGCTCTTTTCTGTTGCGCCTTAGTTTGAGCTCGGAAAATCAGAAACATTGAATAAAATATTTAGTTTTCGACAAAATCTAACTTTAAGCCATAAGGCTTGGATTTCTTTTGCATGTTCATTTTGGGTCATGTCGTTTTTTTGTTTTGTAGGGAAAAAGATGTTTTTCAAGTAAGCACACACTCCAAAGCTTCATTGAGCGGAAAAATAAATAAATAAATAATAATTAAAAAAAATACCACTTCCTCATTTCCAAAAGTTACTAACCTTTTAAACTAGCTCACTTGGTCCAAAGTTACTTTATGAGAATAGAGGTTTGGGGTTCAAGTCTTCTTTTTGTTGTGCTACTTTTTCAAAAAGCACATGTAACTTATGTTTTAAAGTTACTTTATGTAAAAGTGTTCTCACCCATTATAAAAAGTGAGTCACTATAATTCCGAAGCCACTTTATCTTTTTTTTAAAGTGAGCTAATTGGAAGGGGGGGGGGGGTAGGAATTTTTTTTAAATATATCATTATCATTCACTTCCCAACATTCATGTAGTTTGTTGGCATCTTCAACAGCATTTCTTCAAAAGCCATATCTTCTTCATCCGGAAGCCGTTTTCAGAGTTGTTTTTTCTAATCGACCTAATTATTCAATATCCTTCCATTGGAACACTTAGTTTCGGCATCTTCAACTTCATTTTATTTTAAAATGGAAATTCAATGCCTAATTATTCTTGATAGCACTAACTACTTCCAATGGTTATCCTACATTGTGAATTTACTTAGAAGGAAAGGTCTTTATAGAATAGCCTCAAGCCAAGAATCTAAACCCAAAGATGAAGATAAATTATTCAAATGAGAAAATAAGCAAGATCAAGCACGTGGGTTGATAGGGATGTCTATTTCTCCAAACCTTAGATTCCATATTGTAGAACTTGATACCCATGATGAAGAAATTGAACAACTCAATAAAATTTTTGGAATTAAAAATGAAATTGGAGCCCATCAACTTGAAAATGAGTTGCTTACGTTGGACCCCAATAATTTTTCTTCCATTGAAGATTTTTTATCCAAGTTCAAGACCCTTAGACTTCTCTTGGAAGGTGTTAAGGTTAATAAAGAAGATGGTAGCTTTATCTATTCCATTCTTACTAAGCTAGGACTAGCCTAATCTATGTTTGTTTGCACCTTCCATTCTACTAGAGAAGTTTTTATTTCTCAAGGACAAGCCTACAAGTTCCCCTCTTTTGATGCCTTTTGTGATTATTTAATAAGAGAAGAAGAAAAACTCTTACATCTTGGTCTTTTTAATACTGGAAACTCTTCTAAGAAAGCCTTAGCAACCCAACAACAAACAAATTCAAAGAATCCTAAGAAGAAGCATCCTAAAAAGAATGGTCCTAAACCAAACAAGGGTTCTAAGCAATTTCAGTCTCAAAATGAAAAATCAATTCAACAAAATGACAAGGCAAATAAAAACAAAGGGAGTAACACTGATAGACATTGCAACTTTTGTAATCATGATGGCCACTTAGAATCCAAATGCTTTAAGAAGATGGAAGCCTTAGAAGTATTAATGAAGCATAACATCCATTCGGAGCACTCTTGAAATTAAAATTCATCTTTAGGAATATCACTTTCTGCATGTGGTTTTCAAGCATCTCGGTCTAGTTATGCACTAAATGTACCTTCTTCTTCTCATTCTCATGAGTGGCTCATTGATTCTGAAGCTTCTTATCACATGGCCAAAAACAAAGCTATGTTTTCTTGTTTAAATGATTGTAACACAAAAAATATATATGTTGGTGATAATAGATCTCTTAGTGTTGTAGGGACTAGAAAAATTCATCTAGATTATGGTCAATATAATGATGTATTATGTGTTCCTACCTTATCCTGCAACCTTCTATCTGTATATCAGATAACTCATTCAGGTGAAGGTAAAATCGTAGAATTTTCACCTCATGATGTTGTAATTAAGGACCTAAGAGATCCTAGACAAATTTTAGCTACTGGCATTGCTGATGATTCTACAAGGTTGTATAATTTTAACAAATTTGGGTCATCAACTCTTCCCTCAGTATTTGTTGCTCATAATGATGAAGTGAGAAAACTTTGGCATGACCAATTTTTCCACTTAAACTATCACTCCCTTCAAAATCTATGTAAAGAAAATATGGTGACAAGTCTTCCTATGGTATCTTGCAGAGATGTTGTTTGTTCTGGATGTGTACTCGAAAAACATCATTGGGATAGTTTTGAAAAATGTGCCTCTTGGCACGCCTCAACCCCTTTAGAACTTGTGCATAGTGATTTATGTGGTCCACTTTTAGTTGTTTCATTCTTTGGCTACAAGTATTTCTTAAATTTTATTGATGATTTCTCTAGATGCACTTGGGTATACTTCCTAAAACTCAAGAGTGAAGTCTTTAACATGTTCTTTGCATTTAAGGCCTTTGTTGAGAAACAATATGGACACCAAATTCTTAAGCTAAGATCTGATAATGGTGGAGAATATGTTAACAACAAATTCATCAACTTTTGCACTGAGCGTGGAATTCAATTGCAACATACTGCTCCATATACCCCACAACAAAATGGTGTAGCTGAAAGGAAGAATAGCACGTTAAAAGAAATGGCTAATTGTATGCTTCAATCTAAAGGACTTAGTCTTAAATTTTGGGTAGAAGCAATTAACTATGAAAATTACATAGTAAATCGCACTCCTACTAAGGGTTTAAAGAATATCACTCCAGAAGAAGCATGGAGCTCAATTAAACCATATGTAAGTCACTTTCGTGTTTTTGGAAGTGAAGCATGGGCCGATATTCTAGATGAGAAACATAAAGCCTTAGAACCTTAGAGTGAAAAATGTATTCTTGTTGGATATTCTGAAGATGTCAAAGGATATAGACTTCTTCAACCTAAATCCAAAAATTTTATCATTGGAAGAAATGTAAGGTTTGCTGAAAATATATTGGCCTACGAGGCTAGTTCGGCAGATGTGCCACCTCTCTCTATCCCTTCTACTTATGAAAATACTTCTTCTTCATATGATGACAACAAGCATGAAAATCCTCCCCCACCTTCTCAGGGTCCTCCTTCATCTCCTCAGCTTCCAAATTGGGTTCGTGCTACTCGGGATGTAGCAGGTGATCCTACAGATCAATGTCATACACATTCTCAGTTTGATACAACCTCTTCTTTACTAGCTCAAGTTTCAGCGAATTATGATCCTAACATCTTTGCAGAAGCTTCAGGCCATCCAGATTGGGATGCAACTTTGAATGAAGAATATCGTTCACTATTGACAAATGATACATGGGACCTTGTTCCTCTTCCAAAGGGATGAAAGCTTGTTAGATGCAAATGAGTTTACAGAACCAAGTTTGGACCAGATGGAAAAGTTAATAAACATAAAGCTCGCCTTGTTTCTAAGGGTTTTTCACAAGTTGAAGGCATTGACTATACTGAAACCTTCTCCCTTGTTGCCAAAATGAACTCTATCCTCGTTCTTTCCCTTTCTACCTATTTCAAATGGGAATTCCATTAGATGGATGTTAAATACATCTTCTTGCATGGGGACTTGCATGAAGAAATCTATATGGAACAATGTCTTGGATTTATACAAATAGACTCCAGCCTTGTATGTCAGCTTAATAAATCCCTTTATGGTCTCAAGCAAGCCCCTCAGGCTTGGTATGCCAAAATGGACAACGTTCCTGTACATACATGTAGGAAATAAAATGATGGAATTGTTACATTGGAAGTATGACTATACCTAGTCATGTTTCTTTTCACCTAGATATAACAAGATTAGAATTAGTGTAGTTAGTTTTTTATTTGGTCTGTTTCTCCTTTTAATAAAACATGTAGAAGAATAAAATGAGCACCTAATTTTTTCTAAGTCACAAACATGTTCAAGGGAGTATCTTCTTTCTCATCGAAAACACTTATGATTTTTCTGCTTTGTATTAATGCTTTTATTTATATGTATTTTTCTTTAAAAATTTACAAGATGAGTCAATTATCAATATTTGATTTCTCCTTTATGTAGTTGAAATGGAATGTTGGACTCTTTCTTGTTCATATTTTCCATGGTCCTACAACTTCTCTCTTTCAATGTTAAATTAAATAAAGTTCATGAACAAAGGAAAATTGCAAAACATCTTGCAGCGAAGTTGTAAAAGTTCTATTGTCCATGATTTAACCTCTGCCCATTATGAACCTTACATTTGTCAAGTTTATTTGAGCCTTTGCATTGCACTAATTCATCTTGCATCCACTTTAGTCACGTTTCTTCCTCTTGAGATTATTCATAGCCTCTATCTTGTAAATCTCAAGAATCTCGATCCTCTACTTTTCATCTCATTTCTAAGAGAATAACCTTTAAGAGATCTTTTCTTCATGACTTCAAACTTGAGGTGTCCAAGAACCATGTGGCCATTTTCTTGATCATCACACCCAATTTCTTTGTTTGCTCAATAAAAATTTTAGTAAAGAAAATTCTCCCCACTTCACCGTATTCATTCAGACCTCGTTATTTTTTAGCCTTGTAAGCCAATTTAAATTAAAAATCAACATTTGAGATTTATGATACCCGAGTTATTCCCCCTCACTCATATTCACTAAAACTCAAAGTCCTTTTCTCGAAATCTTATTTTACAGACAAATGTAAGCAATCTCAAAATAATTTTCACAAAAAATTAAGTTATCTCCTTATCAAAATGAATGTTATGAGAGCTATTTTATAAAATATTATGAAATTGTTTTCGTATTGTATTTGAATGCCTAGTGTACCAAAAGGGTAACATTCCCATGTGATACATTAAAATCCTTGACTATCATATATTTTTGATATCGTAAGTTTTATTGATGAAGTTACGAAATGTTTTTATCATGTGGCCATGCTTCCTGATGCTTTCCATATAGATCAAGACTTCCGAGATCATAAGTGATATTCAATTAAACCTTCAAAAAAGAATTCCATTGAAAACATTATAATAACATCTACTTTGTTTATCAGAGTTTTGTCCATCGAGGAATTTTTATTTCAAAAGCCTTGTTTATCAAAGCTCTTACCTTTGGCACATCATACTTTGGATATTTCATATCAGATAATTGCAATATCGTAAACTATGATTATTGACATTAGGAAGAAATGAAGAAAGTGGAAAGGAAAATAAAACTTGGAATTCATTCTCCTTGTTGCTTGCTTTTTATTTTTGGAAGAGTAGAAATGATGTTCATCAAATTAGCTAAATCAGGGAGTCTCTGAACCTTCAATTTTTTTCACAAACCTTGTTTATTAGAAACAATGTTAAGACATTCTTATAAGACCAGAAAATTTGGAAAGGGCAGAAACTTCTCTTTTGACTTCATTTTACATCATGACTATTATTCACTTTATAGTTTGAGAGCCTAATTTCTTATAACTCTTCAAGATAAAATTTATTAAATCTCAACATAACACGAACACTCATGGTTATCTTATTTTACTCTTTTGTTGAGACATTTTTATAGTTAGTCTTGTTGGGGTTGTCTTTTTAATTTGGGCTTGTCTTTCAATTTTCTTTTTTTGTTGGTTATGGATTGATTGTGTTGATAACACCAAAATTTATTTGGAAAGAATTTTTCCATACCCAACATTGGTTGGTATACATGGCAAATTTGTACTCTGTCTATTTCAATGAGTTTCATTTACCTTCAAGGGATATTTTTATGGAATCCTGTATCCCTCTTGCCTTGAATATTTTCCATGGAAGAACATTTATCATTTATGAGTGATATAGTTCATCTTTATAAGGAAAGAACTAACCATGAGTTCAAATCAATGAATCTCTCCCATCCCTCCACTTTATAAAAGCCTCTAAATGGATAGTCATGGGGAAGGATACAAAGTCAACATTATGGAAGTATTATATCCATTAGCATAAGTCTCTTTTACTATCCCACCTCCTTCACTCAACTACATTATAGCTTAGCTCACAAATGTGCTTATCAAAAGGGTGAATAAAAGAAGCAACATGGGAAATAAAAGTAAACCCATCGTGGCTATGAACACTCGCTAGTAGCAGGGGCATGCTTGTATGGCATAAAAGTTAACTTCAACGGGGTACTGAATAGGATCGTTGGCAACGAAACAATGTTAGAGACCATTCATATCGATGAATATATGCTTTATCTAAAACTCTCTATCTGTACCTTCGTCTATTACTCATACAAGGTAATCTTAAATATTAAATATTCCCCAAAACTCATATTCATGATTTTTAACTCCGTTTTCTTTGAGTACGTATATTTTTTGAACTTATGTTTCTTGATTCACTAATGTGGGACCCATGGAAAATGCTTTACTATCTAATGATTTAATATAATACCTCACTTTCAACTTTTGGGTAAAGCGAAGTTCATCATCCTTTAACCAAAGATAACTCATTCTTCCCCATGTTTCGGCCATTGTTGTGGTGAAATCACAACCACCCCCCCCCCCCCCCCCCCCCCCCCCCCCCCCCCCCCATTTCCATTTCAATTTCATTCATTTTTAATAAAAATATGGGGCCCTCTACATGAATTATGGTCATATGACCCTTTATTTTATTTTTTTATTTGGTTAAGTGTGCGACATGTTTGCAAAGATTTTTGTTTCTTCATATTTCTCTTATGATTACTTCATTGCATTCGATAGATTTTCCATTGTTTCTCGTTTCATTTCATTTGGATGCAGGGTTTACAAATGGTGCTTATCTGAATTTTGATGATTTTTACCATCTGAGCTAAAATGTATATTTACTTAATTTTGTAATTATTAATTAATTTTTAAGTAAATATAATTTTTAGATTAATTATTATTTACTAACGGTCCTATAGGACCATCGCAAGCCAAGAACTAATATATAATTATACTATATAATATTATATATATATATATATATATTATATATAATATATATATATATATATATATATATAATATTATCGAGGTCCCAATCTCGGAAGTTCTATTTCAAATACATGTTAAAAAATTAAGAGGATTCGAAATCCCGAAAACTCAAGTGGTTGTAGTTCTTTTATTGTGACCGAGACTTATTTAATAATGGTTGTGTTTATATGAGGGAGATATTAGCACTCTATAATTTCCTTTAGGCCGAGAAAGGATTAAAGGTAACCACAGACCAATTTTAGGCTATAATCTAGCTGTTCTAAACTTAGAGAGGGCTCTCTCACTAGGTTTTATTCTCAATCAATCAGCTGACTGAATGATCTTTGATCTTAGGCTAGTTATGAGGATAAAACGAGTAGGTTTGATTTATTGTTTTATAGGCAGGTGAGAGAAGACATACCCATTCAACATGAAATTAGTTTCTGTTAATTATTTCAAGTGAATAAAGGATGATAAAGGTGATTTAGGCAAGGGAACGATAAGCAATTTTGTTGATATTCTAACTTAATTTCATTGAAGGGAGGGTGAGTGCATAATTATGAGAATGAAATTCAGAGCATTAGGTCACAAGATGAATTTTAAGGGCCATTAATAGGAAAAAGAAACATAAGTTGTTCAACCTACATAAAAAATAGCACAATAGTGAATTCTGAAATATTTAATCTTAAGCCAAACATGAAGACATGTATTTAAAGCATGGAATTGCAAGATATAATTCATAACTCATAGAAACACACTACCATTACAAAGTCTGACACATGAATCCATGTCAAATTTCTTCTACCTTCTTCTATTCACTTGAAAATTTGATAAAGAGTATAAAATATCAACCTTGCTTCCTCACACTATCCAACATAAGAGTTTTTTCTATGCTTTATACATCTTATATACTTCATAAAATTCGATTTCTACCTTACATTGAATTTTACTAACTAGGCTGAAAAATAGGATCTAAATTACCTATTACCAATCCTTTCTTAATACATCATCCAAGTTTGGATATTTACAAAAAAACACTAACCACACAACCTAAGGTTCTTAGAACTCTATTTTCATGATCAAAACAGCTTCTAGAAATCAAATCCACAAGACAACAAGTCAAAATAAGATGTAGGTCAAAAACACAACATGTATGCCACTTATGCAATAGAATGTATTTTGTGCGTATCTCCCAAACGGTGATTCCAATTGAGCGGAAATTTTGATTAAATGTTACTATCATCATACCTTATCTCCACAACTGGTTTGAGCCAATTCTAACTCTTGAATCTTGAGAAAATCCAAAAATGGTTGTAGATGACAATGGCTCATTTCTCGAACACCATGAAGCATTTTGATCTTAAATCTAATGATTTTATTCATCTCAATCCCATGCATCTACAGTAAAAGGTTCAGGGAAAATATGTATAGGGTTTAAAAGATATGTTGAAAAAATGGTAACTTTGTGAATGTGTAGCACAAAAGCACAACACTCCAAGTTCTGCATACCTCCAATCTTTCTCTAAAAGGATGAAGTTGATGGGTTATATTGAAATTTCCCTAAGAAGCTTATGAACTTATGAAACAACTTCAAAACTAAAAATATGTCTCTGGAACACTATCTCCCTTTGGCAACAAATGCGTAGTAACTTACGCAACACCTACAGTCATCTCCAAAACTTTGAGCTTGTGGTGATTTCTCATAAACCAAACTGCTTGAGGCAACACCCATCAACTATGACATCCTTATAAAATTCCAAAATATTATCCAAAACTTTCAAAATTGCACTTTCTCTATCAAAATGAGGATTCATGAAAAATGTGCAGCATGTCTTGCTGTGTTTTTGTATTCTTCATCAAAAGGCTGACCTTTGTAACTTTTATAGGCAAAAATGACAAAATTTGAAGCTCGAGGCATTAACCCGATGAAATTTAGTTGTATGATGCTTGTGCAAAGATGTTTGAAATTCCCCCTTATGATTACTCTTTTAATGATGATCCTTCATGACATTACACTTTGGATTTTATAAAATAGACCCTTTTGACTTAAAAACTTTGCATGACACTCAATCCAAATATAGACCTCTTATTCACAACATACCCCTTTAGACCATAATACTCATGAAATCAAGACTGGCATTTAGAAAGTAACCTCAAATGAATAGAAAGATTAAAATGACTAAGCTCCTTATAATACATGACTCTAATATGGGCTCCAATGGGGATGACATCCTCTCTGTGAGGTTCCAAAAACACAACAAACCATGTGCCTTATCCATTGGGCACTTTATTTACTCTTCAATTTCACTCTCACCTAACTAAGACTAACCTAACAAATTATGACTTTTCATTACATATGGCAACAATTCATCAAAACCTTAGGGCCTTCTCCTCGGACTTCAAACTCTGGTGACAGCTGCCCACACCTGCAATTTGAAAAATAATACCAAACTACCAACAAAAATTGTTGGAAACTAGTGCACTATTGGAAAAGATGCTCAAAGGGATGACCTTATTCACACACCTACTCAGTCTAACTACTCCACAATCTACTTTATCAGGCGACTTCAAACAACTAGTGTAACCACACAAAAACTTTATCCATTGGTTGAGTTCTATACATGTGCTTGTTCATGAGAAAAATAGAAAACTTGTTGAATGACAACTCCAGTAAAAACTTGCAAAAAAATTCAATGTTGACAGGATTTAAGGACTTAGGCCCACTTAATAACTTCAAGAATGCCACAAAAGGATCCTCAAATCGATGAACACTAATATTCAACTAATGTGACAGATTGTAATTCTGCCCTAGGTGGTCTACATACCATGAATACAAACTTTTATATGAATCCTTGCTTTCATGCAATATCATATTACAATTGTCATGATAAGGATACAAATATTCATGTGATATTTGTGATGAAATCACTGTTGGAAAAGATAATGATGTTAGCTTCCAAACTAAGTCTTCATCACCCCTATTTTCAGGCTCACAACTATCTAAAGGAGGTGAAATTTGACTGCAAAAACCATCCAAATAACTAGCTATTGGATCATTGAAAACTTGAGAATACTGCTGCAATTTATTGTTTATTCGTTCCAAGGAGACTATATGATCTTTCATAGGCTTACCAACCTTTTCTTCAGTGAGAGTTCTAAAATTTTTCTTGAGGAAATCAAAAGAAGAAAAACTAAATGGCATAGAACTACCTTGAATTAATTCACAATGCTCTTCATGTTTCAACCCTCCAGTTGCATCTTCAATCTCATGGTTACTCAATGGATATAATTTTGAACTGAAAAATTCTTCCATATAACAAGTAACAGGATCATCAAATACATAAGAAGGATGTTGCCATCTATGCTATTGTCAACTTGCTTTCCTGCTTCCTTAGTAATCTTATAATTTACTTTCAACAGTTCAAATGAAGAAACACATAAGGGTAGAGAGTTTCCATTCTCAAACTCATTATTTTCTTTATGTTCCATGTAAAAACTATAAGACTACTCACTTGATTCAAAAATTTCATCACATTCTTCATTGTTGTCATGACTGAAATATGCAGGTTGACTATTTTCCTTAAATTTTTGAAATTGAGCGTCATCTTTCTATGAACATGCTATTGGTTTCTCTTTGTCTTCAAGTGAATATATAAAACAATAAGTTTCTAGCTCATGGTGACATGAATCCTCAAACTCTCCTTCTGTAAAATTTGATTGGAAAGGAGGTCTTCCTCGCTTCTCTCTAACAACATGATTATTTTGTAAAGTGAAACTTTCCATCATCCTTTGCATGGTTTTCACCAATGCATTGAGGTTATGGTCTAATGATGAAGAAGGCTCCTCCTTAACCACTCCACTTCTTTCAAAATTCATTTTGGCCCTTTTGATCAACAGACTCACTTCCACACCAACAACATTTTTCTGCATGTCCTCCAAGGTAGCTGGATTTCTCTCTTTGAGTTGATAGGTCATTTTAGCATCAAATCCATTTGGGTAATGAAGCACAGCCAACCCTGGGAGAGGCTTTATGTCAACATGTATGGAATTGTAAATTTTATTGAATTTGGACAAGAACTCCTGCACTGTCTCACCAGGATGCCTCTTTAGATTCCTATACTCGACCATAATCTGAAAAGGGTTCTTTTTAACCTCCCATCTATCAAGGAAGTGTGCTTAAACTATTGGAATTTATAAATTCTTCCAATTGTCAAAATTATATACTGCTTCCTAACCACTCCTGAAAGGATTTGAGTTAAAAGCCTCAATTTGACATCTTCATGATCCACTTCCTCTAGATCTATGAAATCAATTATTTTCTCCACATGCTTTTGAGTTGTAATTTATCATGTGCCATTAAATTGAGGAAAACTGTGACCATAGTTGTGTGGTAAATCATGTAAGGGTGCTTGTAGATTATGGAGCATATCGGGTAGCAACCATGATTGTGGTTTTTTGAGATGGACTTGTATTGACTTGACTATGACTATCATTTGAATCTTTTTCAGGATCACTAATTCAATAAGGAGATGCATTTGCAGCTTCAAAGGAATGATATACAATTTAAAAAGGGGAATCATGTGCAGATATGTAGGCTTCATTCAGATACAATAGATAAAGGAAAATTCTTTTGACATTTTTAGAAAAGGACATGAGCTAATTGATAAAACATAATATTATATCCTAAAGAAAATTCAAGTTTAAGTACCTAACTTTCACATACTGTCCGTCCATATTTTTGCTGACAAGGCTTGTCTTCCAATGGAGTTTCCAAATCTGATTCAAAATTTTGGAGTGAACAGGTCAATGGTTCAGCCCTTTTATGTCTAACTATTGTCCACCATCAATAGTCAAATCTAAAACTTTGATGATATTTCCCAGAGAAGATGAAATATTTTGTTCCTCGCAATGACAACACTCTATAATTTCCTTTAGGCTAAGAAAGGATAACAAAGGTAAGCACAAACCACTTTTAGGCTACAATCTAGCCCTTCTAGCCTTGGAGAGGGCTCTCTCACTAGGTTTTCTTCTCAGTCAATCAACTAACTGAATGATATTTGATGTTAGACTAGTTATGAGGATCAAAAGAGTAGGTTTTATTTACTGTTTTACAAATAGGTGAGATAATATAGACCCATTCAACATGGAATTAGTTTCTTCTAATGAGTTCAAGTGAATAAGGGATGATAAAGGTGATTTAGGCAGGGGCATGATAGACAGTTTTGCTGATATTCTATCTTAATTTCATTGTAGGGAGGGTAAGTGCAGAATTATAAGAACGACATTCAGAGCATCAAGTCACAAGATCAATTCTAAATGCCATTAAGAGGAAAAAGAAACATAAATTGTTCAACTTATATAAAACAGAGCACAATAGTGAATTTTGAAATATTTATTCTTAAGCCAAACATGAAGAAATGTATTTAAAGCATGGAATTGCAAGATATAATTGATAACTTAGAGAAACACATTACCACCAAAGTATGACACATGAGTCATTGTCAATTTCCTTTTGCCTTCTTCTATTCACTTGAAAATTTGATAAAGAGTACAAAATATCAGCCTTGCTTCCTCACACTGACGAACATAAGAGTTTTTACTATGCTTTTTACATCTTATGTACATCATAAAATTCGATTTCCACCTTACATGGTCGAAATCCTTCAAGGGAAATAAAGTTTCTTGGCTACATACATTGAATTTTACTTACTATGCTAAAAAATAAGATCTAAATTACCTACTACCATTCCTTTCATAATACATCATCCAAGTTTGAATATTTACAACAAACCACTAACCACACAACCTAAGGCTTGTAGAAATCTATTCTCACGATCAAAACAACTTCTAGAACTCAAATCCACGAGACAACAAGTCAAAAGATGATGTAGGAGAAAAAGTAACATGTCTAAAAGTTGCGCAACAGACTCTATTTTTTGTGTATCTCCTAAACAATGAGTCCAATTGAACTGAAATTTTGACAACGAGTTGTTATCATCATACCTAATCTTTGAAAACATTTTGAGCCAAATCTGACTCATGGAGCTCGATAAAATAAAAAAATGGTTGTAGATGATAATGGTTCATTTCTCAAAAATCACAAAGCATTTTGACCTGAAATTTACTAAGTTTTTTCATCTCACCCCCATGCATCTATTGTAAAATGTTTAGGGACAATGAGTATAGGGTTCAAAATATATGTTGAAAATATGATAACTTTGTGAACTCGCAGCGCAGAAGAACAACACTCCAAGTTTTGCATACCTCCAGTATTTCTCTAAAAGTATGAAGTTGATGGGTTATCTTGAAATGTCCCAAAGAAGCTTATGAACTCATGAAACAACTTCAAAACTGAAAACATGCCTCTGAAACACTATCTCCCTTTAGAAGCAAATGCATAACAACTTGTGCAACACCTGCAATCATCTCCAAATATTTGAGCTTGTGGTGATTTCTCCTTAACCAAACTGCTTGAGGCAACACCCACCATCCATGACATCCTTATAACATTCCATACGATTATCCAAAAGTTTCAAAATTGCACTTGCTTTATCAAATGAGTCATGAAAAATGCGCAACATGTCTTGTTGCGTTTTTGCATTCTTCATAAAAAGGATGACTTGTGCAACTTTTATAGGCAAAACCACAAAATTCAAAGCTTGAGGCTTCCACTTGATGAAATTTAGTTGTGTGCTACTTCTGGAAGTATGTCTAAATTACCCTCTTATGGTTACCCTTTTAATGATGATCCTTTATGATATTACACTTTTGACTTCAAAATTTTGCATGACACTCAATCCAAATCTAAACCTTGTATTCACAATAGACCTCTTTAGACCATAGTACTCATAGAATGAAGACTAAAATTTACAAATTGACCTCAAATGAATAAAAATACTAAAATAACAAGATCCTATAATATATTACCTTAACATGAAGAAGGTCCCACTCCACACGACCTTCATCTCCTTCCTCTCACTCCCTCACTCCCTCGAAAATTATTTTTTCGTAACCGCTATTTTTTCGTAACACTAAACCCTTACGATTCCTAAAATTCTTCACCTACGAAATCCTCCGTATGCCTCCCTCTCGTAAATACTCCATATGTCTCGCACTTGGATTCACCAAGGCCCATTTTAATGCAGTAGTCTATAACGCGACTTTTTGAAAGCCTTTCCGGCGGATTTTTCCGGTCAAAATCCGGCAGCAATTCATTGGAATCCCATGTTTGATAGCTAGTTTCTGCACAATCAATGGCTCCCAGGGGTTTTTCAGGGCGCTGAATCCAAATATGCAGTTAAAAAACCATTTGAACTGCTAAAAATCAAGATTTGACCTCATTTCTTCCGCCGAATTCCGTCACCGGAATCTCCAAAAAGTCGCATTATAGACAACTCCCATTTTAATGGATCCAACCACCACTAATCCATTGGCACATACTTTCATGAGATTTTTATTAATATAGTAAATTAATTTATTTTAAATTTAATTAATTTGTATTTTAATTATTTTAATTAATTAAATTAATAATTTGTACTTATAATTTAATTTTAATAATTGTAATTAATTTGTTTATTTTAATTAATGTAATAATGTAACTAATTAATTCTTTTTAAACTATAATTATACACTTAATAATTCTTAATTTAGTTTAGATTAGGATTTTTAATTTAAAAATGTTTAATTTGGGCCCATACATGGTTTTTTTTAGAATTTTGGTAGTTTTGAGATTCGCGCTTCAGAGGCACATATCTCAATATTTATTTGGCCAAATGAAGCTCACAATAGCTCATTAGAAATATAAGACTAAGGAGAATAATCTGGGAATGACAAGTTTAGCAGATTTAATTATTTAATGATCCAGAAGTTTCATAGAAGACAAAGTGATGAATTTCCAACAACAATTGGTTTTTCCTAATTAGATTTGGGAAAATTGCATTGGTTTGAGAAAATTGTTGTCACTAATTCATTCCCCAACAATACTCAAAAGCTAACTAGGCCCATTTGAAGCAATCGTAGCATGGAATTTCTTTGGAATTTATTTATTTTAATTTAGCAAGTTCATGAGAGTTTATTTTTCTGGTTTCTAGTATGCAATTTAATTTATTTTTATTTTTTATTTTGATTGGTTTGTAGTAGGATATCAATTGGAGAAGTTCAGATCTGAGGAATTTTGGAGCAATGAAAAGAGACCAACAAAGAGAAGAATGAGGAATTTGCAGCTCTTATCTAGGATCTAGAAAACTACAACAGTTCTCCATCGTTGGAGATTATTGTAATTAATAAATATCAATATTGAGAATGAGGAAAGGAAGTTCTTCTTCTCTCCAACTAGAGGCTCTGAAGGCACTATTGTATAGGAGATTATAGCTGTAGGTAAGAGGAAAAATTCAAATATGAAGTGTTGGGGGAAAATTCTGAATGCATTTAATAGTGTGGTAAGTCAGTTATTGTCTATTGATATTAAAATTTCAGATGAAGATAAGTGCATCAGTTTGTTGTGTTCTCTACCAGATTCATGGGCTAGTCTGGTTATTGCAATAGGTAGCAATGAAACTGCCTTGCAGTTTGATGAAATAGTCTCATTCTTGCTAATGGAGGAGATGAGATGGAAAAATATGGAGAGCCAGAATGGTGATGCCTTTTCTGTACAAGGACGGTCCTAGAACATAAACAAAAATAAGTCATCGAGTAAAAGATCTAAATCTCTAGGAAAACCTGTAAAGGTGGTTTGCTGAAAATGCTGAAAAGAAGCAAACTACAAAAGGGAATGTAAATCTAAAGCTCCTGACAAAGGAAATGGATCTGATGATGCTCCTTCTATAGAGGCGAAAGCCAGCTCATATGAAGGTGGGGATGTGTACTTGGCTTTTTCAAGTACACATGTAGATCATGAGGCATGGTTGATTGACTCAAGTGCATCCTTTCACTTCACTCCCCATATAGAGTGGTTCTGTGAATATGAGAAATATGATGGTGGTGATGTCTTCTTGGGGGATTACAGGAAGACTATAATCATTGGTCGCGGAAAAGTAAAGTTGAAGTTGCAAGATGGAAGGGTTAGAAAGCTTCCGGGTATTCTGCATATTCCTACATTCGCCAGAAATCTGATTTCTGTAAGCAAGCCCAATGATGCAGGTGTAAAAGCAGTGTTCGAGAAGGATACCTGCAAGATGGTTCGGGGAGCACTGGTATTCATGTGGGGAGCTTAGATTGGAGCTTTGTACAAGCTTCAAGGTAGCATTGTTGTTGATGGGTGCAATAGTTCTGTGGTTCCTAAAAGTGGAGCAAAAAACTAGTGGTCTTTGGAGAGAAAACCATGCTGTGGCATCAAAGGATTGGACATATTGCAGAGAAGGGCCTTCAAATACTTCATGGTATAGATATGGTAGAATATATGAGTAATATCTCTCTGGATTTTTATTTTTGTGAAAATTGTGTATATGGGAAGTAGAATCGGGTGAGTTTCCCCTCTAGTGGTAAAAGGGTGAAACAGATATTAGATCTTGTGCATAGTGATGTGTTTGGACCTGTGAAGGTTCCATCACTGGGTAAGTTTGTGTATTACGTATCATTTGTAGATGACTTCTCAAGGAATACATGGATATATTTCCTTAAGAAGAAATCTGAAGTCTTTGATAGGTTTAAAGAATTTAAGGCTCTAATGGAAAACCAAGTAGAGAAGAAGATAAAGATGTTGAGGTCACATAATGGTGGAGAGTTTTGTAGCAAGGAATTTGAAGAATTCTGTAAGAAGTGTGGTATAGCACGGCAGAAGACTACTCCATACACACCTGAGCAAAATGGAGTTGTAGAAAGAATGAACAAGACGTTGATGGAAAGGGCAAGAAGCAGGCTCAGTGGTGCAGGGTTAGGACAAGAATTCTAGGCAGAGGCGGCAGATACTGCATGTTACCTGGTCAACAGGTCACCTTCATCATTGTTGGAGGATAAGACTCCATAAGAGGTATGGACTAGTAAGAAACCCTTTCTTTCACATCTAAGGGTATTTGGATGTGATGCATATGTACATGTTCCAAAGGAGAAATGAACCATGCTGGATAGTAAATATGAAAAGTGCATCTTTATTGGGTATAAGGATGGTTTAAAGGGTTATAAGCTTTGGAACCCAGTAACAAGGAAGGTTGTGTACAACCGAGGTGTGGTGTTCAGAGAGGTGAAAGATGTTATTAAAGATGAATTCCAACCAAAGGAACCTAAGAAGATAGAGTTTGAGCTTAAGGAGGAAGAATCCGACTATACAACAGAGGAGGAATCAAAAGATGAAGAGCCACAAACTCTGGGTGTGAGAAGATTAGTTCGAGAAAGAAGGCAGCCAGAAAGGTATAGTCCATCTGATTTCTATTCAAATTTTAATTTATCTATTACTAATGATGATCCCAGAACTATGAACGAGGTAGTAGATTCAGAGGATGGAAAACTCTAGAAAGAGGCCATGGATGTGGTATCAAAAATTTGATACATTTATACGGAGACTTGGCTTCACCAGAAGAAAAGCAGTTCACTATGTGTATTTTAAATTAATTGATTACCATGTTATTTATCTGGTCTTGTATGTGGATGATATGTTGCTGGCTGGAAATGACAAAGAAATTATCTAGGATTTGAAGACCCAATTGTCCTCCAAATTCGACATGAAAGATCTTGGTGCTGCAGACTATATTTTGGGCATGGAAATTAAAAGAGATTAGGAAAAGAGGATGCTCTCATTAAACCAGAGGAAGTATGTCAAGACAATATTGCGCAGGTTTAATATGCAGGATAGTAAATCGGTGAAGGTTCCTATTCCTATAGGTGTGAAGTTATCTGTTGAACAATGTCCCAAGACACAAGAAGAGGAAGAGGACATGTCCCGTGTTCCATATGCAAGTGTCGTCGGTAGCCTGATGTATGCAATGGTCTATACTAGACCATACATTGCACATGCAGTGGGAGTATTGAGTAGGTTTATGTCAAAACTAGGGAAGGAGCACTAGACAACAGTGAAGCAGGTTTTCAAGTATTTGCGTGGCACTAGTTATTATGGTTTGTGCTACCAAGGAAGACTAGGATTGGATAGATTTTTGGATATTTGTGGCTTTGTTGATGCGGACTGGGCTAGAGATCTAGATCATAGAAGATCTACAAGTGGGTATGTGTTTAACCTATTTGGAGGTGCAGTAAATTGGATGAGTAAGAAACAATCAGTAGTGGCACTATCAACTAGAGAGGCATAATACATGGCAGCCACTGATGCAAGCAAGGAAGCAGTTTGGTTGCAGAGATTGTGTTCAAGTATGGGGTTAGTACAAGGCACTATAAGGATAGAATGTGACAGCAAAAGTGCAATTTTCATGGCAAAGAACCCTGCTTACCATTCAAAGACAAAGCACATTGATGTTCAGTATCACTTTGTGAGGGATATGATAGAAGACAAAAGGGTGTTGTTGGTAAAGGTGGACACTTTGAAGAATGCTACAGATGCATTGACAAAATCTATGAGCTTTGAGAAGTTCTCTTGGTGTAGAGAAACAATGGGCATTGCAGCACTGGATAAATGACTAAGCTCTCTTGTGGCTTCCTGTGGAAAGAAAACAACAAGTGGGAGAATGTTGGGTTGTGTTATATTCTTTCCACGACTAGCCTACATAGTTAACCGGGGGGTTTGAGGGGAGCGGGTAACCCCCCTCTACGGGGTCCAGGGTAGTGCCCCGAGAAATTTGTTTTGGGCCCTATATTAGGTTGGGCAAACCTACCTATAGTTTTCTGCATGTCTTTTTGCACATGGTTTTGGGCGCGATGATTTTTGGTCCATGGTTTTGGACACGATGGTTTTCGGTCCATGTTATTGAATTCTTCGACATGTATAAATATGTATTCTAACATTGAAAGGAACATACTGAAAAAAATCAAGCTAGTAGTCCCGGTTTTGGGATCCAAGAGAAAATCTCTGTGTATATGTGTTTTATGTGTTATGTTCTCACATTGTTTATTTTCTGTGTTTTAGAATTTGTATGCAAGTAATTTCTATACGGGGTTAACACCTACAATCAAGGATTCACATAGGAACCTAAAGAGCTAAGTCATGGAGAGGAAGAGAAGATTGTCCCATAAGAAGCATGAAGAAAATACACCTAGTTAAGAGTCAAATCAAGAAATCCTTGCACTAGAGTCTAAAGATAAGAAATAAGAGGAAGATGATGCATAATGAGAATGAGGATGAAAATTTATCCAGACTTATGCAAGAATGCAAAAAAATTAAAAGATAAACATAAACACAGAGATGCAATAGAAATAAAACTTCATTTCATTAATATCAAAGAACTAACGTATGCTTACATACATAGCAAAAATAAACTAGCTTAGGCGATGGTATCTTATCTCTGAGAAGAGATGTGGTGCCCACATACCTATGAACTATGTTCCAATGAGGCTCAAAGGCTTATTTATTATTGAGAAACAATGGAAAACCCTAAACACTCAGAAACCTAACCCTAGGAGATGAAGCACCAAAACGATAGGCCTCATTGGGGTAAATTGGTACATAAACTTCTCGGGTTCATAACTTTGGCATACGATCTCCATTTGATGTGCGCAATACCTCGTTAGAAATATATATCCGCGGACTTCAATTTTCTAGTGTAAATGTGAGTCAAAGACTCACATTTACTTGTTTTCCAAAAAAATGTCATGTAGGGCCTCGAAATGGCTTTGGAAGTTCAGGACCTGAAAAACTTCCCAAAATAGTAAATTGTGCTACAATTAAGTAAAGTGAAAAAACTAAAAGAAACAATGGTGGGGGTCCAAGTTGAATAGGCGAGTGGCCACCAATATTCACCTGGATCAGTCCTCCCCCCTTAGTAAGAAATGGTCCCTATTGTGTTGAGTGGCTCCATGAGATGGGGAAAATTCTGTTAACTTGGTCCCTAGTGAGTCACTTGCCTTGGTGTAGGAGTTAGCTAGCTTTGACAAGCTGATATAGTTGGATCTTCTACTAATGAGTTTTCTTGATCTATGTGTCCATGATCCGATCAATTGTGGATTTTTTCATGCAGTCGGGGTTTAACGTTGTTGGTGTTAGTTGTTCTGCAATGTCTGATGTGTCCAGTAATGGTGGAAAGTATGGTCAAAGGCAATCAACATTGAACACTGGGTGCAGGCCAAGGAATGTGGGAATGTTGAGCTCAAAAGAATTGTCTCCCACAACCTTGGTAATGGTGTAAGGCCCATATGAGAGTGGTTTGAGCTTTCGACGGACTCTAATAATGCATTCTTTCTACAAATGCAACCAAACATTGTCACCCATTTGAAACTTGTGTGGCACCTGATGTTGATCATGTTGTTGCTTGTACTTGCCACCTGATGTTGATCATGTCATTGCTTATACTTGGCATTAGACTTTTCCAAGATGTCCCAAGCTTGTTGTAGGATGTGTTGGATGAGTTTGATGAATTTGGTTTCTTTATGAGCCTCAGACAATACATGCGTGGGTTCTATTTATGTAGTCGCATGAGGCATGACAGCATCAATTAGATGCAATCGTTGAAATCCTAGACCTTGAAAGGACTATCACCAATGGAGGTATGGAGAGATCTGTTATAATTGTGCTACACATAGGAAAGACTCTCACCCCAGCTTCATGGATGCTTGAAGTTGTACATTCGGAGAATGTACATTAACATCCATTTGACGAACTCTATTTGGCCATTAGTCTCAGGATGGAATGTAGTCGACTTGGTGAGATTGGTGTCCAATAGTGTCCAAAGGTTTGACTACAAAGAGCAATAGTTAGTGCTACAACTAGTGGCCAGTTGAGGAAATCTACAACATGATTGGTGCTTCCCTTTTCGTATTTAATTTTCAAGTGGAATTTTTGCAAATGTGTAGACCACTTTTGATGGAAATTGTTTTTCAAATTCCCTTGTGTTTGTATAAACTGAAGAGGTTGGTGATCCGCATGGATGACCGTCTCCTTCCCCATAATGTAATGCTTCCATTGCTGGCAAGCTTGTATGTTCGAATACATATATTTATCATAGGTGGTGTACTTCCAAATTGTATCGGAAAGTGTCTCACTATGATAGGCCACTAGATGTTTGTGTTGGGTGAGGATTGCACCAATTTCATAGCCATAGTCATATGTCTCAATTTCAAATGGATGTTGGAGGTTTAGAAATGTGAGTATCGGTGCAGATCAGAGATGACGCTTCAAATCAACGAATGCCTTATATTGGGACTCAGACCAAGAAAACTTTGATTTCTCTCCACCCTTAGTAATATGACTCAAAGGCCAAGTGATGTGGGAGAATCCCAACATGAACCTCTGATAAAATATTGTAAGGCCCAAAATGCTATGAAGCCCTATTAGAGTGGTTGGGGACGGTCAATACCAAATGACTTGGATCTTGGTTAGATCCACATGCACGCCTCACTCATCTATGATGTAACCCAAATATTGGACTTGGATCATGCCAAAGGTTCATTTCTCCAAGTTAGCAAACAATTTGTGGTGTCTCAAGGTTTGAAGGACCTGTCGAATGTGTTGCAATGAATATGAGGATGTTGTCTAGATAAAAAACCACGAATGAGTTCGTGAAGGGCCATAAGATGCCATCCATTAGCCTCATAAAAGTAGGAGGGGAAATTTTCAACCCAAAGGGCATAAACAACCATTCAAAAAGGCCTTCCTTGGATTTGGTGAGATTGGTGTCCGATAGTGTCCAAAGGTTTGACTACAAAGAGAAATAGTTAGTGCTACAACTAGTGGCCAACTGAGGAAATCTACAACATGATTGGTGCTTCCCTTTTTGTATTTAATTTTCAAGTGGAATTTTTGCAGATGTGTAGACCACTTTTGATGGAAATTGTTTTGCAAATTCCCTTGTGTTTGTATAAACTGAAGAGGTCATTGATCGACATGGATGACCGTCTCCTTCCCCATAATGTAATGCTTCCATTGCTGGCAAGCTTGTATGTTCGAATACATATATTTATCATAGGTGGTGTACTTCCGAATTGTATCGCAAAGTGTCTCACTATGATAGGCCACTGGATGTCTGTGTTGGGTGAGGACTGCACCAATATCATAGCCATAGTCATATGTCTCAATTTCAAATGGATGTTGGAGGTTTAGAAGTGTGAGTATCGGTGCAGATCAGAGATGACGCTTCAAATCAATGAATGCCTTATATTGGGACTCAGACCAAGAAATCTTTGATTTCTCTCCACCCTTAGTAATATGACTCAAAGGCCAAGTGATGTGGGAGAATCCCAACATGAACCTCTGATAAAATATTGCAAGGCCCAAAATGCTATGGAGCCCTATTAGAGTGGTTGGGGCTGGTCAATACCAAATGAATTGGATCTTGGTTAGATCCACATGCACGCCTCACTCATCTATGATGTAACCCAAATATTGGACTTGGATCATGCCAAAGGTGCATTTCTCCAAGTTAGCAAACAATTTGTGGTGTCTCAAGGTTTGAAGGACCTTTCGAATGTGTTGTAATGAATATGAGGATGTTGTCTAGATAAAAAACCACGAATGAGTTCGTGAAGGGCCATAAGATGCCATCCATTAGCCTCATAAAAGTAGGAGGGGCAATTTTCAACCCAAAGGGCATAAACAACCATTCAAAAAGGCCTTCCTTGGATTTGAAGACAGTCTTCCATACATCTATGGGCTCTGTTGGCACTTGGTGATAGGCATACTTAAGATTGATATTTTTGAAACAATTGGCCCCCTTGAGTTGGTCTAGAAGGTCATAAATCCATGGGATTGGATACCTGTTCCTGAGAGTGATTTTGTTTAGTGCCCGATAATTAGTGTAGAGCCTCCATGTCCCATCCTTCTTTTGTACAAGTATAATCGGGCTCCTACAAGGTGAGAAACTTGGTCAGATGTGCCCCTTTTGTAAAAACTCTTGGATTTTCCACTTGATCTCTTCATTTTTTAGAATGGAGCGGTGATATATCGACCCATTGGGTAGAGGTGCTCATGCATTAGCGATTGAATGCTTGACCTGACAGTGTAAGGGTACCCCTGTGGGTGAGGAGAAGATGTCCCTCAATTCTTCCATGACCTTATCCACCTACTTCCACTGTGTGGAGGAACCCTGCACGAGGACCATGGATGTGGCCATGATCTACCCATTACTTTGAGAATGAATCAGAAAGAAATCAAATTTCCCATTTTGGGAGATGATCTTACTACATTGCTTAGTAGAGATCAAAGAGATGGTGGTAGGTGAGGATACCTCCAGTATCTTGTATAACTTATTACCCAAAGAAATAATAACAATGTGAGGCCTCGACTCATATACATTATGACGCTTCCACGTGTATGGTTGGCTTAATAATACCTCACAAACTTCAAGAGGAGCAACATCACACAATACCTCATCCGGGAAGGGCTTGAAGCTGTAGGGAAGGCGACACTGTTGGTTGATTTGGATATCTTGTCCTTAGTGAAGCCAACTGATGGTGTACGATTGTGGGTGTGGTGTGGTCGGTAAGCCCAACCGCTTCATGAACTCTACTAAAATTAAGTTATTTTGACTCCCATTATTGACAATAAATTTCAGCAGTGAACCCTTCACCTACATCTATGTGTGGAAGAGATGCTCACCCTCCTCTAGGTCTTCAAGCTCAATCTTCTGGATCTTGGTGGTGGCAATAATGGCAATGCATTGTGCATTAATAATATGGTTTCCTTTGTCATTCCCCTTATTGAGTTAAGACTCAAAGTCAGAACATGCATCTAACTACTTGGCTCAACACTCACTTAGCTCAACACTCACTTGGCTGACCACTACTGACTACTTGGCTCAACACTCACTTGTGTTATGAATGAAGCTCTTATGGAACTCACACCACTTTCTTCTGTCCTTCTTTGTCTTTGTGGTGTTTTTTTCTCTTCCGGCGTCGACATGTTTTCCTGGGTCACCTTGCCTTGGCTTTGTCCTTTGTTCTGCAGTTTGGGGGCACCTTTCCCTTACTTTAGATTCACAGATCCAAAGTCTTGCTTCTTCTATTTAAACTTATGCTCGATCTTAATAGCGTATCGATAAGCAGTGCCAAGTGAGGAGATGTCTGGGAACTCCATCTCATGCTGGATGCATTTTTGTAGACAAACACGGTACTTGAGTACCAGATACCACTCACAATCCTTGATACCCAACTTTATGCGAAGGGTATGAAAAATATTTTCAAACTTCGATATGTTTTGGTGCCTTCGCTAACCTAGTGTGGTCTGCTTTATGTATTTATCTTCACAACGTCTGATAGGGTAATACTTCTCCTTGATGGGTTCTCAAAAATAGTTCCAAGTGGGTGCGGATGAAAAAGGTGAGGGTTCCCTCTTGTCCTTCTGCTCACAATGGGTTTTCCACTAGTCCTTGATGTGGGGGGCGACTGTGAGGAGTGAAAAAGTAATATTTTCCCTATTGGAAAAATCATGAACCAAAAAACACCCTTCCAACATATTTAACCATCTATCTACGATGTCTACATCTATCTAGCCTTCAAATATGGGAATATCAAAGTTTACTTGTATCTTGAAGGGATTGGTGCCTCCAGAGTGGCTTCCAGATGAAGATGCGTCGCGTGTAGGCATTTGCCTAAGGATTTGGGCAAAGTTCTCCATCATCGCATTCCTCTATTGCTCTAGGGCTTCTTCGACCAATATTTTGAAGGGATATCCTGCTCCTTCATCTTTATTTTATTTTTCCATGGGAGGCCATCAAGGATTGCGAGCCTGGTTTTGCAAAGGTTCAACCAGTTCGGTCCCTAACTCCTTATACCTTGACCTCATTAGGGACATGCAAAGAAAAATAGAGAAAGAGTAGACCACTCTTATACCATTGATTCAGACCTCTGTAGGAACACAACATAATATAGATATAAACATAAACACAAAGGTGTAGAATAATAAACTTCATTTAATTAATATCAAATAACTAAAATATGTTTACATACAGAACATAAATAAACTAGCTTGGATGATGGTAGCTTATCTCTGAGAAGAGATGTGGCATCTACATGCCAATGAACTATGTTACAATGAGGCTCAAAGGCCTATTTATTATTGAGAAACAATGAAAAACCATAAACATACAAAAACCTAACCCTATGAGATGAAGCACCAAAACTATGGGCCCTGATGGGGTAAATTTGTACATCAACTTCTCGGGGTCGTAACTTTGGCATACGATCTCCGTTTGACATGCATGATACCTTGTTAGAAATATTTATCTAAGGACTATAAATTGTGATTGTAAATGTGCCAATGTGTTGTCATCGTTTGTTTGTTTTCCAAAAAACATCGTTTAGGACCTCAAAATGGCACTGGAAGTTTAGGACCCGAAAAACTGCCAAAATAGTAAACTATGCTACAATTAAGGGAACTAAAAAAAAATGAAAGAAATAATGCTGGGGTCCAAGTGGAATAGGTGAGTGACCACCAATATCCACTTGGATCACAAATGAATAACATGGGTTGTAGATATAAGGAGAGAGATGCCAAGTAGCAAGAAATGTTAGGTCAAGGTATGGATCAATAAAGCTAGAGATGTAGTGAGATAGTTCTTGTATGGATGAGAAAATAGAGTTGGATTCAATGGTTTGAAGTTTAGTGCAGAAGCGAGTGTGTGATGAGAGCTTCAATGGTGTGATAACAATAATGGTGTGTGAACACGCTAAGGGTTTTGTGGTCCTGTTGTAACATATTTTTGGCACACTGAAAATTAAAAAATTTTAAAAATTTTCAGTGTAGAAATTGTCATTTCCTTCTGAGTTAAATACTGAGGAAATATACAATTTTATTCTTTTAAATGTTATTTATTTTTATATATATAATAATTATATTTTTAAAATTATTTTTATTTTTATAAATATAATTTATTATTTTTATGAAAATATTTATTTAAAATTAAAAATTATATTATAAAATTAAAATTTAATACCAATCATAAGCTTAAAATCATAACCCACTCCAAGCTAAAGGTCAAAGCCTATTGCACACCCCATATTTAACTAATTAAACACCCCTTAGCTTTCATACCTTGAGATATGGGTAATTTAATCCAATGTTTAAAAAGTGATTTCAAACCCTCCTTGGCCATTTCTTGTTAACATAAAGGGAGGGGTCCAAAAAATATTTTTAATGGTAGACTCCCAAACCTATGTGTCACCATCCCATGATTTTGGACCCCGAGGTTCAAAACCATTTACCACTAAGGAGGGGGCTAGAAAACCATTTTAATTAGAATTTTATATGGCAGGAATACTATAATTTATTTCACAATGGAAGGAAAAGTGGGTAAAATCAAATTACAAGTTAATGTGTTACAACTACAGGTAAATTAACATACATGAGAACAAACGATATTTACGTCAATACATGTGAAATTGAAGTCAGACTTATAGAAGTAAAAATAATTTACAGGCATGATGAAATCAAGTTACAAGTGTGAAATCAAGTTGAGGTGAAAGTAAAAGAGAAAATTAAAATACTCTACCAACTATAGAAAACAAGACATGGATTTACAAAACCACATATTGTTTTTTAATCTGTAAATGAATTTCACAGAAAGGAAATTTACAATGTGAAATTAGATGAGTTTTTACAGGGAAGGAGAAACAGGACATGGATTTACAAAACCACACATAATCTTGTAAATACATGAGAAATAAAACATGACAAAATTTCAAATAAGTGGATGAGTTTATCCATAAATTTACTATATGAGGAGATGCTTTCAATTTATTTAGTAAATTCATGAAGATACCAAATTTAGTCATGGAATATTTGAAAACATTTATGATTTTGAAATTAATGAAGCATTGTCAAAAAGTGACATAAAAGCATTCCAAACATATCTTCAACAACATCTTCACAAACCCCATATTTTAAGGCATAGAAATATCAATTGAAAGGCAAATGAACCCAATATTTTAAGGCATAGAAATATCAATTGAAAGGCAAATGGCAGAAACAACAGCTCTAGATTTTAAAGGCATGGAGATATGAGAATTCAGAATATTAAAAGGTCATCAGATTGAGGATCATTCTACAGATTTTTAGCAGTCATTCAACCAAATCTAGATTTCAAGGCAGATACTTGCAACACTTCCAGATTTCCTGTAACTAATAAGGAAATATTATTTATTTTTAATATGCAGTTCAGAATTTCATTCTAGGATTATTGTAACAGTTTAGGGGATATTTGGTCTATATATTTTTTTATTTGTAATAAAAAAGGGTGGGATTTTGATGCCAAAACTCTACAATTTGTAATAACTTCTCTTATTTGATTTCTATTTAAAGCCTTATGGCTTTGGTTTGACAGAATTTTGTGTTTCTTATATGTTTTTATAGTATTTCCATATCTGTTTTCTGCACATGTTCAAGAATTTATAGGAAGGTCCGGGTAAGTGTAGATTGAGTATCAATTTACTCTTAAATCCCTACAAAATCATAACCTTTAGAAAGGGATTAGCTTATTGAACTGTTTGTCCAAGATAACTCCTCTTTGACTGGTTGTTGCTTCATGCCTTTTGATAGCCATTAAAAGAGATTAGCTTATTGGACTATCATCTGAAATAGCTCTGCTTAGAATTGGTTTTAGTTTAGCCTTCTTGAATACTTTGCAATGTGTTTTGTTGGGCTATAGAAATCTTCTACACGCATCCAAATTTCCCTAGTTGTTAAGAATTCTATCTGACTGCTTAATTATTAGGAATCTCCTTACATTCTTCTACCATAATTCTTGAAAAAGCTAAGTCATTATGTCAGGCTGGAAGCTAACACATTCAAAAGGGACCCTCTGAGAGAGACCTTTAATCATGATTAGGGATTGTCATTGATTGTCAACCACCCCCAATAAAAACCATAAATCTAGCCATTATGCTTCATAGGCTATTGTTCAATGACAGGAGCCCCCTCTAGTTGAAGGGCCAACTTGAAGCTAAAGGCTGGTTGATTTGGTTTCTTGGCGTAGTTTTTGTAGCCAAGGACTGCCTACGGGAAACAGGTACAACAGGTCCAAATTATGAAATCCTACTATAGGAAAGCGTATTCCACAAGGAAGTTGTAAGACATGTTGTTCAAGCATACATGTTACACAAGAGCACATGATGACTCAAGTTGTGGAATGAACCACTTGTATATGTATGATGGTGGACGGTGTACTTGTATGCTAGCTTGAGGTCGGTTATTATAAGACCTTAAGACTTTGGGCATACATGTAGTTTCGTAGCAAATGGATTTATCAAGTTGTGGAATGAACCACTTGAATAGATACCATTGTAGCCAGTGTACTAGTATCATAGCTTAAGGGGGGAATGTGAGAATGTGGGATTGTTGATGAACCATGCAAATGAAAAGGTGTCCTAGATAATTGGTGGTTAGCCACTAAATTTTTTCTTATCTAGATCTCATTGAATTTTAATAGTAAAACCAAATCAATACTTTAAAGGTATGATTTGTTAATAACCTTAAAATCCATATATAACTAAAACTTCATTTATATATATATATATATATATATATATTATATATATATAGACACACACACACACACTATTTGGTTCTTGTACCATCTAGATCCACTTAAAGGAATCACTTATTGTCAAGTCAACCATGGAGCCCAACCCCAAAGTGTCGAGAGAATTGAACTTATGGCCTTTCAATAGTAAAGATGCTATAACAACAAGAACTCTATCAATTGAGCTAAACTTGGGAGCTAATAACATAATAACTATTATGAAAAGAGAAATACTAGTTTTCAAATGATTTCTTACTATTTACATTTAACTCTTCAAAACAATAGACTTTTAGATACTATTTAAATAAATTAAATAACAAAATTAAACATTTTTGTTTACAAAACTATCTCATATTTATAATACCTTTACAACCATATGAAGACAAAAATGTTGTTGTTTTTCATCCAAGTATTTAGAGGTATGATGCTCCTCATTATGATGTGCAGAATTATGATGCTCCTTTACATCTTGATGTTCATAATTATTTTGTTGTTGCTTTACATCTGGACATTCATGAAAATGTTTTTTTTGGTTGATTCCAAAACATCATACATTTTTATTCCATTGTAAAATGATTCTGCCAAAAAAACATTCATAAAATGATCAATAAGGAAAATCTTCGTAAAAAATAACACAACATAAATTTGTATTAAAAAATAATTAAAAAAATCATATAACTTCATTTCTATGAATAAAGTTTATTAATAATGTGTCATACACATGTTTAAAACCTTTCTCACTTAAAAAGCTTTGAGTACTTTTCAAAGTTCACAAGAAGCAGAAGAATAAAGTTTATTAATATTGTGTCATACATATGTTTAAAGCCTTTTTTACTTCAAAAGCTTTGGGAAATTTTCAAAGTTCACATGAAGTAGGAAGTAGACAATGAGGTATATGGGTAATTTAATGAGATTGATCTACTTTAGAAGCATCTATGACAATAAAAAAATGAATAAATAAATCTAAACATACTTATATTGAAATAAGTATGGAAAAGATTGTTAACTTTTACTGCATTTTCAATTTGTTGTATTGACTTGACTAATGGGCCAACCTAATTTTGTTTCCAATTTGTTGTATTGACTTGATTAATGGCCAACCTAATTTTGTTTTCAAGTAACCTAATTGTTTCTATTCAACAATCCTTCAATAAAACCCATGTTATCTGGTCATAAATGAAGGGTGGGTGTATATGCCCACCTTTTGATTTTGCTAAAGCCGAAATCCAACAGTAAGCATATACACCCACCCTTCATTTATAGCCCCATAGCATGGGTTTTATTGGCAGCCAACATAAATGCTCCTACAACCTATTTATGGAGTTAATAACGCTCCTATATTATTAAAATAACTTACTTTGCTTGATTATAGCATGTGCAATGAAAATAGACCACTTTGAGCATATCAGAAAGGAAGGTTATTAAGTTTTTGAGAAACATGTATGGTAGTAAGCTTCACGTTAAAGTCAAAATACTTATTATGCTGTTTAAGAGTTTTACGGTATTTATTAATTTTACGTAGGATTAAAATATTCAAATCTCATTCATTTTATTGTTTTTTAAAGAGTATTTCAAAGCTAAATTAATAAGTTTTTATTACTTTATGAATATTTTTTTCAATGGAAGCAAATGTGCTTCTCCCTGTCCTTTATACACTCTAGCTCTATCGCTTTGCTCTATTTCTTGCCCGTCAACTGAAGAGTTTTACTAGTA
>APFE030780786.1:49395-63825 GCA_000404065.3 Pinus taeda
AATATTTAATGTATTTTTTACAATGACCGAGCCATTGAAATCGAGCCGGCTGAGTTGATACAGATTCGGAGTCGACCCTCAGCTGAGTCGGAGTCCGAGTCGGAGTCTTAAAACATTGGTTTGTACCCTTCCTCAAACCAATGTTAAAATAAAAGAAATGTTGATCAGATAAATAAAGTATGAATCCCCCTCCACAAATCATATCTCCCCTCATAGTGGCCCCATTAAAAAATACGCATGGGCTAGATTTATCAAGTTCATCCAAAGATACTGGTCTGAGCCAGGAAGAGACTATAGGCTAGGGAAAATGAGATAAAATTTCTAATTATTCAACAACTACAAAATTCGAAAATGACAATTGATTTTGGAAAATTTCTCTATTTCAAGCCAACCAAACCCCCCAACATAAGAGAAGGGGTAGAGCTTTAAAATATTCTGTGTTCTCGTTTTGAACCCATATCCTCCACCTCTCCTAAAAATTAGACCCTTGCTAGATGCAGTCTAGTTCTAAGATAGAGAAACATAAATTACATGCCTAAAAAATAAAAGGGAAATCATATAAAAGATGACCATGGATTCACTATCTGAATTACATAAAGAGCACCAAATGGGGCCAATCTTGTGATGCTGTTTCATTATATCCCAAGTAGGAACCCTTATAGTAAGTAAGTACCACATGAAAATGTGATAATTTCTCAGGAATTTAACCTTCCATGCTCCTTTCCACCACCATTTCCCCTCTATTTCAACAAAAACCACATTCACATGAAGGTACCCCATCATAGGAGTATAAATTCCTATTCGGGATTGAGCCCATACTAATTCATCATCATTTTGGGTAAGTCTAATATGAGAAGTATTAAAAGAATCTAGATATCCAATCCAATTTTCATGAAAAATGTGACCAATCTATAAAGTTTCAACTGATAACCAACCTTGATACGAAAGAGAGATGAGCACTTGGTTCTACATATGGGCTAGTCATAAAATGCCTCTATCTTTGAGTTGATCAATGAGCTCCTATGGAAATATATGGGAAATCCCACTTCCTAGCTAAGGGTCTTGACCCAATCTCACGTCTTGCCCATTTCCAATATTCCACACATTCCCAAAAGCAATGAGGTGAAATGAATTAAGAACAACATACCAAATGAGGGAGATATTTCCCTCATCCTTATCTAGTCTTACAAATAATATGGAAATAGACAATTTGATAGCAAGAATATGAATTCAAATATTAAAGATAATTTGAATGCATATAAAAAAGTCCAAAAAAGTTTTTTTCATAAACAATAGTGTAATAAATCAAAGTTTTATACTATCCCTACTTATGATGATTAGTATAAATGAAATAGTGAATAAGATAACCTTGAACATCAATTTTTGTAACTTAGTAGGTGATTCAAAGTAATTAGTTCCGAGATATAAAGGAATATTAACAGGGTTACATAAGAACTTATATAGGAGAAATATTGATCTTCGATTTCTAGTTTTTTTTACCCCGTAGGGTTTTCCTAGGCTTTATTGTTGGAAATATGTTGTCATTGATGTCAACAGGTAGCACATGTATAAAAAAATATGTCTTAAGGAGTAGGTTCTAGTCACAAGAAGAAGGGCCAATATGCAAAATGATGTAGAGTGTTTGAAGAAATTTTTCAAAAATCATATGAGCTCAAAGGCCACACCAAACCCACTCAGATGGAAAGTGCTTTGAAATAGATTTGTAACGGCATATAGAAGTATACAAAAGACTTATCGGATCGAAATATATAGCTAGTCAAAGTTGGGCCTACAAATTCAAAGAAGAGTGGAATCTTGGAGCCTTGGAAGTAAAGGAACCTCGTAACAGTGTTGAATGAGTGTGGCGCAGAATAATCTTGGAACCATCGAAGACGAAAATCCCCAAAACTCCGAAAGGCTTGGAATCCTATAACCTCATACGAAGTATACCTGGACCAAAAGCATACCCAGAATACTTAGAACCCTAGAGTCCTAGAATCATGTAAGTTTTTTGAAATTGAATTTTTGAAAAGCTCTAGGCACCAGGGCATCTAGGCTCTAGCTCAACACAAAGAAAGTGATAGGAAATCCATACATGGAGAAGAAAACATCTGGAAACAGGTTAAAGAAAGTCAATAAGTGCACATAAGGAGCAGTGGGATATACCCCAGAGAGACATAACCTCATAAGTGATTATTAAATAAAATAGAGCATTGAGGTTGTTGGGAGAAGAGAACAGTAGCGGAGAAAACCCCGAAAGGTCAAAATCCCATAATTATTGTTAAAAATAATTTCATGAAGGTGTCAGGCACCAGGGGACCCGAGAGAGCACATATCACAGTGACGATGTAGTAAGGTGGGGCCACACCTCGAAAACCCTAGATCTTGTAACCTTTTTATAAATAAATTTTGAAAAAGTGTTCAGATCATGGGCTTCAAGATTTATCCTATCGTTCAATAGATTTACATTATAAAAAGAACAAAGGGCACAAAGAAACATTTACACAAGGAAATAGTCCTGACAAAACCTTAAATGGCTTAGCACCTAAGCACCCAACCATTGGTCATGGGACACTGTCATGTGGAGAAAACCTTCAACACTTAAGGAAAAAGGGGCTAAAGCTTAATTTGGCAGACTTTTGCAAAGTATTTATGACTATAAAAAGAAAAGGCTCGGGAAAGATGAATTTGGCAAAGCAACTATTGTTTTTGGTGGCAGTGAGATGTTGAAGGGCCTTGAGGCCTGGCAATGAAGGATGAGTTGGCAAATATTTTAGCGTGATGATCCCGATAGCAGCATGTATGAGCCGAAAATTATTTTTGGAGATTGTTATTTGTAGAACTACCTATTAAGAGGTGATTTTGTCCAAGTTTGGAGGGTCGCCAACTTTAGTAAACCTCAACTAAGTCTGCAAAATGCTAGAATTTAGTCAGAATTGACTAAATTCAACATAAAAATTCACAGAAAGGTTGGGTGTGGCAGAGGACCTCAAGAAAACATGAACATCAATCTTAGAGGACTAACTTGAACTAGAAAAATACATAAATAATAATTCATGCAAAAATGTAAGAAAATAGCGAGAAGCCAAAATTAGCAAAAAGAAAACCTTTAAATGTAGGCCTGAACAAGCATAATCATGTGACAATATGTATAAGACAAAGGTTTTGGAGCAGTGAGGTGTTGATATGGTTGTGTTGCTATAGGTGATTGAAGTAAAATTATTTTTGAAGGAAGATAAGGCATTCATGGATTTAGTGTGAAAATGGATGAAAGATGAACCATTGTGTGTCCAACAAGTTGTATCTTGCAGATTAGGATTTGGTTCTCCTTCTAGTGGTTGTTGGTAAATAGTTGGGGTTGTAGCTTCATTTAGTTGTATCTAATAAATAAAGGAGTTGTAGCTTCCTACTGGTTGTAGCAAGAGAATTGTAACAACAAGTTATAGCTTGCCCAAAGAATGAATTGAAAAGCAATTTTGAAAATTTACTTATTCTTTGTGTGTTCTGTTAGGGTCCTATAATAATAGGATTCATAATTTTGAATTGGCTATGGTTAGTCTTGTAATATTGTACATACTTTTGCTTTCTACAAAAATGTTTTCCATATCAAAAATTAAAAAATATAAAGAGGTTATGTCCTAAAAGAATAATCAAAGGACAAAAATAAAGAAAAAATATCAAAAAAGTGAAACATATGAACCCCAAAAAGAGATCAAAATAGATTATGAAAGTGTGCAAATTCAAATGCCACTACCTTTTTACTTTACATTGCAAAATAAGATTGTGTGCATCTTGTACAAAATGCCACAATCCATGATGGCCAAATAGTTTAATCTTGACTCATTCATGCTTTAAATTTCATGCTGATAGACAAAGAATAAAGATCTAGCCAAACTATTTAATCTTGGCAGATCAATAGTTAGGTAGATAATAATAATGAGCTCATCAGTTTAATCTGAGCCATTAGAAGTTATAAGGTTAGAATTAGATAGTTTTCTTATCAAAAGAAAAGGAAATAAAGGGTCCGCAAGCCCAGATGCACCCATTGAAATGAAGAAAAAATACCCTGGTAAATAAAGGGTAGGAATAAGAAGTTTTGTAAAGTGCACAAAGTTGCTAAGTCAAAAGCACATTGATCGTGCTTAATCCTATGTTTCATGTGTGGGAGGAATTGAGAAAAAGAAAGGATACTCACCAAAGTTTGTTTACTTATTTCCCCTCATTTCACTACATCCCCACATACTTATTTGCTAATTTTCCCCATTATCCCTTCATTTCTTATAAATATCGTTTCCCCTCATTTTGACCTTTACCCCTTGATTTCACACATATCCCTAGATATTACCCTTCAAAAATCATTCCCCCTTCCCAAAACCTTTTTCCCTAGTGTGAAACCCGTTCCCCATTACAAATATCACTTCCCCCCTTATTAATTTCCATTTTCCCCTTGAAAACCCACAAAAACCCTTTATCCTAAGTTTTACCTAAAGTCATGATTTATAACTCCCCCGTGTTTATATTCCTTGATACCCTTTTTAACCCACCAACCCTTGGTGCAGTTAAAAAACCCCGCCATATAGCCCATGGTCCCACCTTATTAGCTATTTGCTTATATTAAAAATCTCGACATTTTTCATTACTTTGTAATTAAACCTCGAGCCCCGCCAACCACTTTCCTGACTCCATCCGTGCAAGTCAATTGCATGATATCCCTCTGATATCCCACCCCTAGATCCAATGGTGCACAATCATATCGCACAGATTCATCGTCCGACTGTTAACGTCCCGAGGGCACGTGAGATTCATGGTTTTGGCTGTGTTGTTTGGCTACATGGCAGCACCACGTTATATCGCGTGCTCGCAAAGAATACTTCCCTCCATCCAAAAGCAGTGCGATATGGATAAAAACCACCTCCCTACCTAAAGACAAAACTTCCCAATGTTCATTGGCCAAATTCTACACCAAAATGTAACCGTTATTGGTTAAAAGGCCGAAAAAGCCCCTATTCACTCTTTTCATTCATTTTTTCTATAAACCTCTGCTAAGCCATTTGTGACAACCTAAACCTCTATGCAACCAATTTGACCACATTTTGCTGCCTAAAGACGCTGTGGACACCAAATTCAAGTACCAAATAGCCAGTTCAAGCCTCAGTACCCTCTGCAGCTACCACAAATCCCTGTCTACACACCAAATCGCTAATTTCTTGATATTGTTGGAAAAACTAGAATGGCCTTGTGAATTTGAAAAATGCACAGTAATTAATGAATGGTTAATTAATTAAATTAACTTAAAAACCTTCCTAAATTGAAGAGAAACATACTGTACATCCCAAACCCTTTTTTATAGACTGTAATTACCTTCCCACTGTTCCAGAGCCTCTAAAACTCACTCCTGAAACCAGTGAAAGCATAATTCAATTCATTAAACCCAATATGGCTTCCCAAACTTATCTGGATGTAAGACCCCTACAAACCCCTCACCTGGCTATTAATGACCTTGCATTAGCCAACATAGAATTTCAAATCAAGGACACTGCTTCCCCTGCCTACCTACTAAAACTCCAATGCCGGAGTAAAGACAAGTTTTTGAGCCAGAATGATGACATTCACCTATGGGAATCCAATTTGCCCAAGTACTTGTTCCCAGAAGTACACCCATTCCCATAAATCATCCACATCTACCAAGATTGCTACATTCCCAGTCAAAGAGCTTAGCCGCCCCTAACCAGTAAGTTTTATGCACCATCACTACAGAATCCATTAATAAAATGCTGCAAATCTAGCCAAGCCCAAATGAGACCCCACTTTCCATTGAAGTTTTAATGGAACTCTACATAAACCTATACCTTCCCAAGAAGGCTCAGATTTTTCAAACCTTCATCATAGAGTAGTCTCATACTGCAACAGATAGTCCTCCATATTTTGCCACCATTTTTTGTGAGAGAGGGAGACAAATTATAACCATGCTCTCCTGCATTCTAGGGTACACCACAGATGAACTTGTGGATGAGGTTGTCCTTGCTTTCCTTTCTATATTTCTCCTAGGTAAGCCTGTTGCTACCATTTACAACTATGCTCAGTTTATAGTAGACATAATCCATGAGCAGGTTATCAGACTACCAAATGAGAGAGTCTTCAAATACTCTTCAGTTTTGTTTCACATGTTCCTATATTATCAGTCAGTCAAATTTCTAGTCAACATTAAGAAGTTTAACACCAAAGGCAATCCAAGATTACACATCTATCGGACAGCATTTATCAAAAAATACCCCACTATTTTTTCCTATAAAGACTTCATTGACGCATTTTTGCATCTTGATATAAACATGCTAACCAGTAGCTATCAGCCCAGGATCAGTCACGAAATTAAAATGGTTTTACAGTTGGAAAAGAATAGTAGAGTGGGAAACTGGTATCTATACCAAGACCACACAGAGATAAGGATATGTGGATGCCAACTAGATCCCTACAAACTGCCTAAATACCTCCCCTTGAGGATAATTGCATTAGAGTACTTTAAGCATATTATAAACCTTGAAGAAGTCAATTTCCAATTTCCTATCAGCTAGGAAGAAGACCCTGTTCAAAATGAAAAATCAATTGGGCCCCTTTATTTGTAATATTAGGGAAGCTGGACCAAGGGCACATAAGATTTTATAGCAGATGAATTTCAAGAATAGTTTTATGTGGCAGTATGACCCTCATGGAGTCATAAATAAAATAAGACTCAAAGTTAAATTGGGTCCTTTCATACATCATCCCAGGTCAGGCATTGAGAGATTTTCCATCCAATCAGAATGTTTAGAAAACACTTTGATAGATATGGAAAAAACTGTAGTAGATGTGGAGAATACATTATTAGATGTGGAAAAGCATATTGATACTAGTTCCTTTCTGTAGGTTCTAGAACTACAGGAACAAATGACTATTACTCACATCCTACAGACTCCAGCAAATGAAGATAGAAATGTTAAGAGAACCAGGGAAGAAGGTTATAGTTCAGCCATGGACACTACAGATGACCAATTTAAGATCAGTTACAAGAAGAGGCCCAAGTTTAATCCTGTAACTGAACAAGAAGAGACCACTAGAATAGTGGAAATCACTGACACTTACACAATGGTAGAAGGAGCAAAGGCCTAGTAGCTTTAGGTGAAACTCAACAACCTTCTACTTCAAACGCTCAACTTATTGAGAAATGGCTCAGCATTGAAGTCACTTCATCCACTAGGCTTGTGGATAAAGAGAAAGATATTAAAGAAAAATACAAGGAAATTAAGTTAAGGAATGAGACATTGAAGGCTGAGATTGATCTGAAAATGAGATCTTAGATTACCTTTAAGGTATTATAGACTCATGTGCATGGATTTTCCTATATTACTTAGTTCAATGGATCGATAAGATTGCAAATAACATAGACAAGGAAGTAGTTAAAGAAACATAATAGACAAACACACATAACACAACAAGTTTAATATGGAGTTCACCCAAAACTTGTAGGCTACATCTCCTGGTACAACCTTCAGTGGTGACCTCTTTATTATGTCTTCAAGAGCAGAATTTTACAAAACGTGAGCTCAATTTGAGTCTCAACACAACAAATACAAAACAACAAGAGTTTGCTTGAATCCCTCAAGCCTCTCTGAGTACACAGACTCTTTCTCTCCCTCTTTGGCTCTATTTTCAATCTGTCTTAGCACTGCCTGCCTCTATCTCTATCATTATGTGGCTTTAAAGCTAATCAGCGTTGTCTGTTCATTTTCTCTTCTGGGATTTCTGGCTCCCAGCCTCTGTCTGCTCAAATCCCCCTCTGAGTGTTAGAAATCATTGCTAAATGCCTTTAGGGATGGTGGCCACCTATTCTGTAATGGAAGGGACCATCAGCGCCCTTGGAATCCAAAAAATGGTTGTTCTCTTTTTACACAAAGGAATACTCTAAAACATGGGAAAATCCGACCAAACGTGGTCTATCAGACTTCAAATACTATTGATTCTACCCTATAATCCTTTCGGATCTGTCTTTGGGGTGCTATCACAAGTGATCATGATCCAACAATTATTATTGATTTTGGGTAGCTTATGTGCCCGGAGATTACCTGCCTAAAAAGGGTGGTTTTCTCTCTCTGGCGCTGGGCCACATGGCGGCCAGTGTATGGGCTCGGGAGGAGCCCAGCCAATACCACTTACCACCTAAGGCCCGCCTAATGCTCCTTTCGGTTGCATTATATCGCCCAATTCACATTTCCTTTGTTTTTCATTTATTTAATGAAAAATGTGAAATACATAAAAAGATCCCTTTTCTCAGAACTCAAAATATATTAAATTTCATCCATAATCCTATCGGGTCTGGCTATCGCAGTGGCATTTGTTATTAACCCTGCTCCTTTGCATTGCTCTGATGCGATATTGCAATATCACAATTTCACATCGCATAATCCTCAGGCCCTTTGGTAAGCACTCCCTTGTATATTGTCGATGAGATATTGTGGGTTAACTTAGGCCATCGATCTGCACGCTTGATCGACGGTCCTCGTTGATTCGCGCTGATCGTGATTGCAACTTCCATATGGTAGCCTCTGATAGCCTTCACCTGCCTTGCCGATTGCAATATACTGATCGAATCTGGACCGTTGATCGACCAGATTTGATGGCTCCTGTGCATCACTATCCCAACCTTCAATAACTCTATTTTTGGCCATTTCTTCATGTTTTTCTCTCTCGATAGTGTTTTCCGCCTTTTCTAAGGGTTTTCCTTATGCGATAGTTTTTTATTTTGAAGACTTAGAGGGTGTTTTGGATCCATTTTGGATCACGCCTTCCCACTGAAAAAAAAATTGGACCACCAAAAGTTGGTTTTTAAGCATCGACCAAGTGAGGATATAGCTTCCTCACTTGTTCAATCTCTATCCATCATGCGCTGCTTGGTTTTGAACCTTTGAGTCTGATTCTTAGGTACTTAACATCCCCTCTACGTGTAGTTCTCACCTTCCTGTCCAGAACTATATCTTCCTGCAACTCATTGAGATATTCAAGAAGCAGATCATCAATAGAAGGCAACTAACTTTTCTCTTCAAGATCTTCAATCAATGAAGGTTCAAACAGTCTCAAGTTTTTTGCATTAACCACTAAATAGATGTGCATATAAGCTAGCAAATCAAGGTGAAAAGCATTCTCACCAATTTTCTCAAGTATCTTGAAAGGCCCATACCTTATTGGCTTCAACTTCTTATCTTCACCTTGCATTCTGTCTTTGCTAATGTACAACCAGACTTGATCACGAACTTGGAATCTATGCTCAATTCAATGCTTGCCATGCCTTGACTTGTACTTGGCGTGGCTTATTTCCAGTTGTTCCTGCACTACCTCTCAGATCTGTTCAATGAACTTGGTTGCTTTGTCCACATCACCATGTCCATCAACTACTATGTCTTTAACAAAGACAAAATCCAAGGGAGACTTTGGTGTAAAACCAAAACAAGTCTCAAAAGGAGATATCTGTGTAGAAGAGAGCTTGGCACGGTTGTAAGCATGTTGCACATAACACAAATGTTCATCCCAAAGCTTGGGATGCTTGCTACAATAGCCCCTGAGCAACTAGATCACTGTCCTATTGACCACCTCTATTTGGCCATCTGTTTGTGGATGAAAGTTTGTGCTCTTCTTCAGTCTGGTTTCCATCAATTCCCACATACTTGACCAAAAATTCCTAGCAAATCGGGAATATTGATCAGATACAGTGGAAGTGGGTAACCCAAAATGAACCCAGACATGCTGAAAGGACAACTTCGCTATTTTTTCAACTATAATCTATTTGTTACAAGGTATTAAAATACACATTTTGCTGAACCTATCCACAATAGCATATAAATAATCATGACCTTTTCTAGATTTTGGCAATCCCCACAGAAAGTCCATGGAAACACTTTACCAAGGACAAGAAGGAACTGGAAGTGGAGTGTACAAGCCTAATTTTCTATTGCTAGGCTTGCTCTTAGCACACATAGTACACCCTTTAATATATCTAGTAACTTTTTCATGCATCCTTGGCCAATAACAGAACCTTTGCAACTGTGCAATTGTTTTACTTACACCAAAATGACCTGATATAAGAGAAGTATGTGCTTCTCGGATTATGTTAACTCTTTCAGTTTATGGAATGCATAGCTTTCCCAAATGATACACGAGTTGGTCCTTAACATAATAATCCAATTCTTCTACTTGTTTTCTATGACTTAAAGTTGCATATACATCTTTAAAATCTATATCCTGAGCATATTGTTTAATGTAGCTTTCATGCATTACTGAGTTATGCTTAAGTATAGTAGATGCATTTATGATTGGTCTGGATAACATATCTAGAACCTTATTGTGTATGCCCTTCTTGTATCTAATGAAAATATGAAACTGCTATAGAAAACCCATCCACCAATAGTGTCTTGATTGCTGCAATTTAGTTTGTGAGTGCAAATATTGAAGTGGTTGATGATATGTATGAATGATTGTTTCTTTGCCCATTAAGTAATGTTTCCAATTTTTCACACTTTGTACTAATGCATAAAATTCTTTATCATATGTGGGATAATTAACTACTGAAGAATTAAATGTCTCTGAATGATAGCATATGGGTTTACCATGTTGCATCAATACTGCTCCGATGGCATAATCATTGGCATCTGTTTCAATCTCAAATGGTCCTTGAAGATTTGGCAGTGCTAGTATTGGTGTTGTACTGATTTTTTCTTTCAAGGTGTCGAAGACTTTCTATTGTTTGCCTCCCCACTGAAACACCTTGTTCAATCATGTTAAAGCATGTAGGGGAGTTGCAACCAAGGAAAAGTTAGCAATAAACTTTCTCTAATATTGTGTTGCTCCTAGGAAGCTCCTAACTTCTGTAGAAGATTTGGGTTTATGCCAGTTCACAATGACTTCAACCTTAGAGGGATCTATCTTCAATTCATGACCCCCTACAATATGACCAAAATAATTTAAAGATGTTTTGCCAAATTCACATTTTGATAACTTCACATTGAGATTTTCTCTTTTTAAAACATCTAAAATCTACTTTACATGCTTCAAATGTTCTTCCCATGTTTTACTGAAAACAATAATGTCATCTAAATATTCAATTACAAAATCATCAATAAAAGGTCAGAGTACATCATTCATAACTCTCATGAAAGTGGCAGGAGCATTAGTGAAGCCAAAAGGCATAACCATCCATTCATACAACCCTTGCTTTGTTTTGAAAGCAATCTTCCATGCATCTTGTTTTGCAACTCTGACCTGATGGTAGCCACTATGCAAGTCTAACTTGAAAAAATAAATTGCTTCTTTCAGCTGATCTAATAGATCATCAATGCAAGGAACATGATAACGATTCTTGATTGTTATCTTATTCAGTTCTCTCTAATTAATGCACATCCTCCATGAACCATCTTTCTTCCTCACCAACATGATTGGAGAACCGCATGGTGATGTGCTTGGTCTTATGAACCCTTTATCGAGCAGCTCCTGTACCTGCTTCTTGATCTCTACATTCTTTAAAGCGGATAACTATACATTCTGATGTTAGGCAATGGAGCATCTTGTTGCAAATGAATATCATGTACTATTTCCCTTTTGGGTGGTAGACCTTTAGGTTCTTGAAATAGGATATCATATTCTAAAACAACTTTTTCTAAATAAACTTTCTATTTAGCAGCACAACCTTCAAATACATTGGTTTTGTTAGGGTTCTTTTCCTTTACAACCATTAGTAAAAATTGCTTGCAGGAATTTACAATTCTTTTCATCTGCCTCGAGTTTATGAGAGTGTAGTTATTTTTGAGTTTATGAGCTCTTACAATGTATTATGTTCCATCTTTAGTGAGTTGATACTTATTTTCAGCTCTATAGAAAATGGCTTTTCTATCATACAAGTAAGGACTTCCTAGAACAATACCACATATATCCAAGGGAACTATATCTAACTCAACCTCATCTACAAATGTTGACCCAATAGCAAACCTAAGTTTACATTGTCTAGTCACTAGTAGCTTTGCTTTATCACATGCCCAACCTAATGGATATGTCTTCTTGTGAGGTGTTGTTAGTAAGCCCAACTTCTCTACAATTGTTTCAGAAATCAAGTTTACTTGTGAACCACTATGAAATAAAGTATCAATATTTTGGTGCTTGGAAATAACTCTAATATGAAAAAGCTCATGTCTTTTCCTCTCGTTATCTTCATTATCAATAGATTGAGCAAAATTACTTGTAGATGCTTCATAATTTTTACCTTTTATATCTGTAGTTGTGACTGTTGTTTCATCACCTGAGTCTGACCCTAAGCCTTTTTGAATATCAGCAACAATCTTCTTCTTACCACCGAACTTCTTTGGTTTCAGCTCCGGATGCAAATACCAGCAGTGTTCATCATCGTGCACCTCCTTCTCACAGTGAGTGCATGAAGGTTCGTCTTTCTGTGCAATGTTTGCCTTCCTCTCTTTCCATTTCAGCTTCTTCTTTTCCTTGTTTTTGCTTGCAGATGGTTTTGATGATCCCCCAATCTCTGGGTTCACATTCTTGCCTCTAGCCTCTAGATATGTAGCTTGAACTGATACATCATCTAGGTTAGTGGGGTTAAACATGAGAATTGTGTGCCTCAAATAGCTATGTAGACCACCTATATACTTCAAAAAGGTTTCAGGTGAGTCTAGAGAAATGCTTAGTGTTAAAGCTCTTTTTCTAAATTCCTTGGTATAGCTTTGTACACTTTTCCCCTTTAATTGGCGAAGAGTTTGCCAACTCATCATTGCTTGCTGCATATAAGCTAGTGGATATAATTGTTTTTTAATGGCAGAAACAAATTCATTCTAGGTAGAAAGAATTTTACCATGCTTCTTCAAATCAGCTTGTGTCCTGCCTTCCCACCACACTAGGGCAGTTCCTCCAAAGTGAAGGCTAGCCAACTGAATCTTTCTCCTTTCTAAATCAATGTTGCACTTTGCAATATACATCAATTTGTCTAATCCAAAAATCTAGCTTTTCTGCATTTAATTCTCCATCGTAGATTGGCAAATCAAACTTTACATCTAATTTAATCAAAGATGTTTTTTTCTTTTTCTTTTCAGGGCTAGGAGATGAGGATGATGGAGTTGATGGTGGAGGAGATGATGGAGGCATCTTTTCCCCTTTCCCTTTACCCACTGGGGCATCTAGAGAAGGTTCCTCTGCTCCCTTGTCTTGTTTTGGTGTCGAAGTGCTTTCACCTTGACCCTTCTTGAATTCTCGATACATTTCTTCTACCATGGCTCTCATGGTCATGAAATTGTCCATGAACTGAGATTATGATTCCAATGGGACTTGTTCTGCCATTCTACTCCTAGGATAGACTCTCCTGATTTCTGGATTAGCCTCAACGAGTTCTCCTTCTCCTAGTTTGAGCTTTGACCTAATTAGCATTCAACAATCTAGCACAAGCTTGTCTAACCTTAGCAAACCTAAATCTCTAATACCACTTGATATGAAAATGAGATCTTAGATTACCTTTAAGGTATTACAAACTTATGTGCATGGATTTTCCTATATTACTTAGTGCAATGGATCGATAAGATTGCGAATAACATAGACAAGGAAGCAATTAAAGAAACATAATAGACAAACACACATAACACAACAAGTTTAATATGGAGTTCACCCAAAACTCTTGGGCTACATCTCCTAGTCTAGCCTTCAGTGGTGACCTCTCAATTATGTCTTCAAGAGTAGAGTTTTACAGAATGTGAGCTCAATTTGAATCTCAACACAACAGATACAAAACAACAGGAGTTCGCTTGAATCCCTCAAGCCTCTCTGAGTACACAGACTCTTTCTCTCCTTCTCTGGCTCTGTTTTCCCTCTGTCTCAGCACTACTTGCCTCTGTCTCTATCATTCTATGGCTTTAAAGCCAATCGACATTGTTTGTGTTAACACTCAGGTTGTTCCCTGCTTCCTAAAGGGAATATGGCCGAGGTAACCACTGACCAATCTTTTAGCTACAGGTCCTAGCCTACATGTAACCAGAGAGGGCTCTCTCTTTATAATTTAGCTTTGTTGGTGGATGATTTTAGGCTAGTTATGGTGTGCTGTTTTGTTTGAGTTTGGTGGGTTGGTGAATTCAAACAGAGTTGAGGTATAGATTATAGAACAATTTGGTCCGTTGGGCAATGGAGTTGAGGTAATGTGCTGCTGAAGAATGTTTATGAAGGCAGAGTGTTGCTACAGAGCTAGACACGCATCTCTGGAACAATTTATTAGATTTATGTAATGAAGTTATGGAATTAGTGAGTGAAAGGCAATTAAGAATCTTTCACTATGCTAACAAAGGAAAAATGAAAGTATTTCTTAAGAGCAGTTAAGAATTCTTAAACAATATTCACAATGATAGAATTAGTTTAGACATGAGC
>APFE030780786.1:72453-82621 GCA_000404065.3 Pinus taeda
TTATCAGCTGTGGATTTCCAATATAAGTGCCCTCCACAATCTCCTGCATGAAATTCTCTAAGGACCTTATCAGCTTCATCTGAAGTTAGGCAGTTAAACAGGACACCTTCACGATTTTTCCAAAATAAAACATTGTCTATGATACAAAATTTTGCAGCTTTCAGTTTTAGAAATCTCTTTTTGGTTCTGGATAACCCTGGAGGAGCTTGCAGGTTTAATAATACAAAACATATGTCAGCATACCAAGGTGATTGTAAAAAGGCTTGATTGATCTGTTGAGTCACCATCTCATGTTCGTTATCCAGTTCATTGATGTCAAGGGCTTGGAAATTAGTTTCAGTCGTTAGTTTAGCTAGCCCTTGTCCTTTTATAAGTTTTGTTGGTTTGATTTCTATATCATATTTCAGAATTTTGGCAATCCATTTGCCCCTCTTGCCCTCCATTCCCTCTTGAGTTAAAATGTCTTTGACTACTGCATTGGGCACATATGCAACTATGTGAGAGTATAGGATATAAACTCTGAAATCCTTTATGGCTTTTACAAGGGCATATGCTTGCTTTTCCATGATCTTGTACTTAAGTGGGGCATCCCTAAGGGATTTACTAAAAAAGGCAATAGGTTTTTCACATCCTAACTCATCCTTTTGCAGTAAGAGAGCAGCAACTGTATGTTCAGAAGCAAAGGAGAAGATTATAAAATCTCTATCAAAACTAGGGCTTGTAAGCACAGGTGTTTTTGTCAAAGCTATCTTGATTTCCTCAAAAGCTTGTTTAGCCTCAATTGTCCATTTTACCTTAGCATCTTTCTTGAGCATATTGTTCAACAATCTTATCATCTCAACTAAGTTAGGAATAAATCTTCTTAGGAAATTGATCTTTCCTAAAAAGGCTTGTAATTCTTTGATGTTTCTTGGATGGGGAACTTGAAGTATAGCTTGAATCCTATCAGGGTCGATTCTTATACCATCCTTTGAAATTATATGACCTAGGAGTTTGCCTTCTTCCAGGCCAAATAGTGATTTCTTTGGGTTCAAAGAAATGCCATACTTTCTGCAAATTAAGAACACTTGTCTAAGGTGTTTTAAATGTTCCTGGTCTGATTTTGAGAAGGCTGTTAGATCATCAAGGTATATTACTAAGAAATCATGGATTTCTTTGGCAAAGGCTATATCCATTGCCCTTTGAAATGTGGCTCCAACATTCTTGAGTCCAAAAGGCATTTTGACATATTTGAAAGTTCCCCAGGGTGTGGTGAAAGCTGTTTTATCTTGGTCATCTGGGTGAACTAAGATTTGATTGAATCCTGAGAAACTATCCAGTAATGAGATCCTTGAAGCTCCCACTACCCTTTGTAGGATGTGATCCATTTTTGGCAAGGGGTAGTGGTCTTTGAGAGAGACTTTGTTTAAATTTCTCAGATCCACACAAAGTCTTATCTCCCCAGTTTTCTTTCTTGTAGGTACAAGGTTAGAAATCCATTCAGAAAACATTATGGGAGCAATAATCCCAGCTTCATACATTCGTTTTACTTCCTTTTCTATTAGGGGAAGAAGCACTGGATTCACTCCTCTCATTTTCTGTTTAAAGGGTTTTTGGTTTTCTTTCAGGGGTATTGTGTGCTGGATAACTGTAGTATCATAGGATTTAAGGTCATCATAGCTCCAGGCAAACACATCCTGAAACTCTTTGAACAGTTTGATATATTCTGATTTCTTATCAGGAGGTAAGGTTCTAGAAAGCTTGACCATTTTGGGATTTTCAATGGTCCCAATGTTGCACTCCTCTATTTCTGCATTGATGGGTTGCATCTTTGGTTTCTTAGAGAGATCATTTGAATAAAAAATTTCTTCTAAAGGAGCAAGACCTATGGGCAAGAAATTATCTTTTAGTTGAATTACTTCAGTTTCTTCTTCATTAATTTCATCAAGATCTGTTACTTTTAGCTTCTATAAATTGGCAGAGTCAAAGGTTGTAGGATGTAATATCATATTTGCTGTTTCAGCTGATATACTTGTGTTTAGTTCATATTTTTGGTTTTGATCATCCCTAATGCTTGTGTCAATGTTTAAGTTTGAGAATTCCTCCTTCATGGTCAAAAAATTGTTTATCGGAGTATCATTCTCAAATACTTGCCAATTATCTAAATTGTCTGGGACAGAAGGCCTGTGTTTAATCTCAGCAGTGAACTGGTGGTTAGGCCCAAAAGGAAGTTTACAGGTGCTTGCAAAGGTTTCCAAACTGTGAGCATGCAAGTTGTGGTTCGTAGGTATTTTGGTGAGCTGATATTCTAGGAAGTTGTTGAGCAAATCTGTCACTGCTAACCTATAAGACCTCAACCTGGGATCATTTGTGACAAAATTTCCCTTTATCTGTTGGATAATTAGGTCTGAATCCCCCAATATGGAGACTTTGGTCACTCCTAGACTCTTAATCAGTTTTAGACCTCGTAAGAGGGCTTCATATTCAGCTATGTTATTTGTATATCTGAAGTTAAGCCTATATGCATGACCTAGAGCATGGTCATTTTGAGTATTGTGTATCCATACCCCCAGCTCTTGCTCCTAGCTTATTTACTGACCCATCAAATTCTAAATACCACAAGGTTTCTTGGTCAATGTTTGTTTTAATGGATTTACAGATTTTTTCAGTGGGCAAGTCTAGTTTTGGTGATTCTTGTGACCTATCAGCAGACTCTATTCTTTTGATTACATTAGTGATCTTTTGATCTGAAACCGTGGATTGTTCATTTATATGCCTGGTTTCCTTTGTTTCTAGGAGCTTGACCTCAGTTTTGGGACATATGTCAGCATTATATAGTATGAAGGAGTCCATGTCTGAATGGATGGAGTAGATTGGGAAGTTTTGGGGCTTGTCCTGACTACTGACCACATATTTCATGAGTGTCTCTCGGTACAGTCTCTTTTGGCTGGCCAAAGACTGAAATTGTGGCATATGACATGTCTAGTTGCAGAGATCCTTGGAGTTTGGCACCCCATGATCTTGATAAGAGCATACCATATTTGGGTGGAATGTCAGCCACTACTACATCCATTAGAATTGTTTTAGCTGGATATTGGATTATGGATACACATAGGTCTTTGATCAGGCCTAAACATCTTACCTGGCTGGAATCAAATGAAAACAAATCTTTGTAGAGTCTGGTGATATCTAATCCAAGTTTTTCCATTACTGATTTGGGCATTAGGTTATGAGAAGCCCCTGAGTCAAACATGGCATTGTGTAATACTTTGTCATGAATGTTTAGGCTTACATAGAATGGAGGAGTCCCTCCATCCCCTGATTTGCCATTGACTTCTGAGCCAAAAATCAGCTCTGGTTTGTCATCTAGGATGTTAACTGCATCCCTATTTTCTGGTACTTGCAATGATCTATTAATTTGTTATCTGAAGACCTCATGTTTGGCCAGTTCAGAAAGAGGAATTGCTATTTTAAGTTTACCAATTTCTGTTTCAAGATTGAAAGGTTTTTCCATCTGAACTTTTATATTGTGAGCAGCAAATTTGTCTTTTTCTACTGAATTTTGGGTAACCATATCCTGATCAGGTACACTGTTTTGGGGTATGCTTGGGTTGGCTCTATTTTCTAGAGGTCTTCCCAATATTTATGTTGGGAGAAGTGGTGTAGATGTAAGTTTTACTGGAGGCTGTACATCAGATACATCTTCCACTGTGACCTCTTTTTGGAGTTTTTTATCTGAGGACTCTGTTAAGACAACTTTATCACTAGATTTTTTGGGCAGTTTGGTTTTGTTTGTTTGGTATTCTCAGGTACATCTATGGTTCTACTTCTTAACTTGTATTGTTTATGTACTTCATAGACTGCTGTGTCATACCCTCTCTGAAATCAAATGACTCACCAGATTTTGCTTGGAATTGTTTGTAGTCTTGGGCTTGTTGATCATCTTGCGTTAAGAATACTTGTTCTTCACTATCCAAACCCATTAAATTGATGTGGGGATCTTCTATTTGTTCACTAGTGATTGAGGCCTCTGCATAATTTTCTTGAAATGGAGGTCTGATGTTCTGATCAAGACTAGTTCTCCCAGCATTTGGGTTTTGGTTTTTTCTAAAATTGGGATTCCTAGTGGTGTTGCTTGTTTGCCCTTCCCAAGAGGACTTTCTCTCCATGGTCTCAACTCCATCTCCCAACTTCTCCATACCCTTCATGATTACATCTAGTTTTTGGTCAAAGGTTGAGGGTTCCTCTTTGAATGTTATTCTTCTCTCATTTTTTGCTCTGGTTCTCTTGGCAATTAGGTTTGCCTCCACACTTACAGCTATATTCTACATATCTGCAAGACTTGGAGGTGCTCTTTCTCTTAATTGATATGCCATGTCTGGGTCAAATCCATCAGGAAATTTGATCAAGGCCAGATCAGGAGGAGGTCTCAAGTTTTGAGGGATAGCGTTATATACATTGTTGAACCTAGCAGAGTAATCTTGAACTGTCTCTTGTGGGCCCCTTTTCAAGTTATCATACTCTGTCAGTATGTGTAGAGGGTCTTTCTTATTTTCCCATCTGTTTAAAAAAATTAGGTATAAGGCATCAGGATTGACTATAGAGTTTGCAGCTAGAGACCTAAACCAATTCCTTACATCCCCTGTCAAACTTTGCACAAAAAATTTCATTCTTACATCTTCATCATCTATCTCATAGTTCTCAAAATAGTCCTGCATCCTCTTGGTGTGTTGCTGGACTGTATAAGTGCCAGTACCATCAAAGTAAGTTATTTTTCCTTGATAGTCTTGGGGCATTGCCCCTGGATTTGCAGGCAGGTGTAAAGGTGCATATCTAGCCATATTTACAGGGATAAAAGGGACATCAATAAGGAGTGGAACAACTGGAACAACAGGGATAACAGGAGTAGGGTGTGTTGGGGATGGAGGAGTGGGGAAACTGCCTTGGGAAGTGGATGAGGAACTAGGATAAGTAGGGATAGTGTGAGGGTGAACTGATGCTTTGACAGGAGTAGGAATATAGCTCTGCTGATTTGGTTCTGTATTTGAATCTGAGAGCTCCCCTAGCTGCTCTTGCTTCTTTAAGATTTTGGGGATTAAATTGGGGTTTTCAAAGATAGCTAGGGGATTAGGGTCAGGATTGGACCTAGTGTAATGAGATTTCTTCTTTGGAGACAGCTTCTGAGTTCTCTTTCCTTGGTATCTTATGATAGGATTTAAACAGGAAGCTTATTTCCTTTTACTTGGTATTTTGACATAAGTTCCCCAGTGGAGTCGCCATTTATGTTAACACTCAGGTTGTTCCCTGCTTCCTAAAGAGAATACGGCCGCGGTAACCACTGACCAATCTTTTAGCTACAGGTCCTAGCCTACCTGCAACCAGAGAGGGCTCTCTCTTTATAGTCTAGCTTTGTTGATGAATGTTTTTAGGCTAGTTATGGTGTGTTGTTTTGTTTTGAATTTGGTGGGTTGGTGAATTCAGACAGAACTAAAATATAGATCATGGAACAGTTTGGTCCATTGGGCAATGGAGTTGAGGTATTTGTGTTGCTGAAGTAGGTTTATGAAGGCAGAGTATTGCTGCAGAGCCAGATAGGCATATGTGAGGCAATTTACCAGATTTTTTGATTTATGGAATTAGTGAGTGAAAGGCAGTTAAGAATCTTTCACTATGCTAATAAAGAAAAATGAACGTATTGCTTAAGAGCAGTTAAGAATTCTTAAACAATATTGACCATGACAGAATTAGTTTAGACATGAGCAATCAAGAATTCATATCCATGGCTAATCCAGACGAAAACATATTTAGAAATAGAGATTGAGCATAGGGTGTTCAAAACAAATCCTGGGCTATTCTTTTTCTCTATTTACTAGGATTATGAAAACATAAGAATTATGGAAAACACAGAAAACACATACACAATTCAGAGAAACTTATTGTTCCAGCAAATGACACAGGAATTCTGCAACAAAACAGAGTTATTCATTTCCATCTTCAGACAGCATAGGAACCAGAAATCTCCACCGGCAATTTGTATTATCAAAATGTCTCAAATATACAATAGAGCTCTTCAGAAAGAATTTCACTACAACTGACCCTCAATACGTTATCTGAGGGGATATATATACAAAATAGGGTACAAAATATCTCAATAGAGAGTTATTGTGCAATAAATTGCACCACCAACTCTCTTACAAAAGTAAATGAAAACATAACTACAACATTTAATGCCGAGATGGCTGCTATCTTTCTGTCAGACAACTTTTGACTTTATGGCTCAAGAAAGTGGGCTGTAGCTATGCCTTTAACTCTACGTTAATTGAGCCTGCTGTCTGGGTGCGTTGGTGAGTCACTTGTACGGATGCTCCTTGTGACACCTATGTGCTGATCTGTCTGCTGACCTGTACCGTGACTGAAAACTTGATTTTCTTCAAAAAAGGAATAATCATAGTGGCATTATCTGGGAAAAATTTCCAGCATTGCTTGCCACCAATCAGCTGGAGGTAGCTGATGCCTCCTTATTTTCACCAGTGTTTCATCTGCCTCTGTATATCTGTAGAAGTTTGGAGGCACCTCAAACAGATGATTTATCTCATGTTCAATAAAAAAACATATTTTCTAACTTGTCATACAGAGACTGCCCAGAGGGAGGCCCTACTTCTTCTGTGGAGCTGCTAGATGCTGTTATCTGATTTTCAACATAATTGTTGATCCTTGTCATATACTGATTATATGACAGAAGCTGTCCTGTGCCAGTTACTAGGCTTGGCAATCCTTTATCCTGTAATATGGTCATCTTTGCCATGAATTCATCAATCTCTGCTTTCATTTCCTGACATTTTCTCTCCAGAGTCTAAGTAAAATTCCTCAAGGTCAGTACCTTTTTAGCTGTCAGGATTGTATCTGTTCTGCTGCTTATCTCTAGAGCTGCCAGTTCCTCTCTAGTGCGGTTATTGAGGAAATGTATGATTTGGTGGCCTGCTCGGGCATTATTCCCAGTTCTGTTCTGGCTCTTTGGATTTCCACATGAGCCATACCTATCAGCTCAACCTACTCATAAATTGCCTGAATTGACCTCCATTGGTCCTGTATTGATTGGCCAATTTTGGCCCAAATTATCTTCTTTATTTCTGCTAGGGTTACATAGGAGCATTCATTTTTCCAGAGTTTACTTTGGCCTCTAAGGCCTTTATTTCTCTTTGTTTCTACTACTCTGTCATCCTTTGATTTATCATAATGGTCTCTAGTTTGGCCAGTCTATCCTTGCATCATTTATTTCAATTACCTCAGCTCAAAGCTCTTTAACAGCTTTCATCAAGTCCTCCATGCTCATGCTGGATTCCTGCTGCTGTTTGTTGCTCCTGTTGTTGATGTAGCTGTGGTAGGTGTTGGAATAGCAGGAGGGGCTGCTGCTGCTTGTGTGGGAGGGGCAGGTCCAAGAGTTGTTGATGTTTGAGGGGGCTGGGAGGCTGACTCCCCTTGCTTGTCCTACAGTGCTTTCTCTAATTCTACTTCCATTTGTAATATTCTCTGATTCATTACCAGAAGCTGCTCCATAACATCATCTACTTGCTTTTCTTGTGCAAGTTCTGCTGTTTGAGGGTGAATGGTAGGAGGCAATTTTGTCTGCCTTCTTAGTGCAGCAATGTCATCCTCTTTCTTCTTCATGACGGCTCTAACACCCTTTGGATCCTTTGGGTCATGTCCCAAATCAATTATTATGTCTTCCAGAGTCTTTATTCTGTTGTCCTTTGCAGAGGAAGACAACCTTTCCAAATCAAGCTATGTGTTTGTGTTCTTCAGGGCTTCTTTTCGCTGATGGGCCAACATTGCCCTGTCTGCAAGTGTTGCATACACCATTTCCCTAGTCTGTTTGTGCAGCTCAACCTGATCCATGGGGTGTATGTTTTTAGAAAAGACCTCCAAGTTTGTTCTATAGTAATCTGCAGAGGTCTTGGGATGTGGGACTTTAGGCTTCAAATGAGTGAAGATCACTTTTTCCTCCTTCAGATCATAGGCAACTATCAATCTTTGTTTTTTGGCTAGAGTTGTCTTCAAGAATTGCTCATAGAGCTACACTCTCAACATTTCATTCTGTGCCTTGATCTCTATGAAGCCTTCTTTGATTGCAGCTGGTTTCTTGCCCTGTTGTCTTGAGGAGGATACCTCTGTGGTGTGTTGTAGGGCATGTTCTAGCTGGAATGAGCTAGTGGCAGTCTACTGGCTTGTTTGCCTTTCTCTGTTGTGGCTTTCTGCCCTTTCCTCCCTGATATCTCCCTCTTCTGTTTTAGGGTCAACCCTTGGCCTCTTGGCTTCTGGTTGCTGTGATGACCCTGTTGGAGGTGTGACCTCCTCTCTATTTCTCTTTTTTCCTCTCTTTTCATTGAGAGGAGTTTGCAAAACTGGGATTTAGGGTGGTCCAGTTTGCTCTGAAGGGGCTTTCCCTTGAGTCTGTTCCTTTGATGTGCTGGGCTGCCCTGTCTCTGCCTGTTGTTGTTCATCCATCTTTTCTTTCCCCTTTGCTGTAGTTGTTGTTACAGGAGCTTGCTGGGTGTCCTGTGCAGCTGGAGCAGTAGAAGTGCCTTCTCCTACTTGGACTGGCTGTTTGAACAAGACCTGTTGACAAGAATCCAAGTCAAGATTTTTTTCCAAATCTTTCACAGTCTGCTCCATTTTTTCTTCCTGAGTCAATTCCTCTACTATCGATTTAGGTACCCATTCATCTTGGTTGGCAAAGTGTTGTATTTGTGGGTATGGGCAATGCTTATAGGCTAGCAGCCTATACTTGACCCTCCTAGCACTGATGAAACCTTCAGGGTCATAAGGGACCCACCAGAAGCTTCTTTTGACTTTGAGCTGTTGCCCCAGTATTTGATCAGCTTCTTGCCAACCATCTCTCTTATTCATGACAAATGGGCCTAGGTGGTCTCTAAACTTTAGGTTGGCTTTCTTCTTGGCACTGTGGAAGTGTGTCAGATCAGAATTTATAAGTTGTCTATAGTATTCCAGGGCAAACAACCTCATAGGTACATATTTTGGGAGCCTGTAGGGACAGAGCTCACAACCATAGATTCTGATGACTGTGTGATTTTGGTACAAGTACCAATCACCTATTTTGTAACTCCTGGATAGCTGTAAGATTTTTTGCATATCCTTGGAAAATCTGGCAAGAGGAGTCCTCTTTAAGAGGCATGTGACTGGATATACAAACTGGTCAATAAATTCACAGTATGAGTAGGGGAATTCTAGACTTGGTGGAAGACTGAAGACCAGAAGATAACAGACCCCCTCTCACCCTGTGAGTCTAGCTTCTTGATTGGGCACTGGAGGCAATCTGTTTGATAATACATGAATAGGTGATAGATGTATGATGAATACTTAAATATTGCCTCCCTATTCAATCTTGACAATTGGTCATGTATCTTATTGGCAATATATTTGGCATAATTGTAATTCATAGCAGGGGGTTTCTCAAGGCTATGTGCAGACAGCGTGACCAGCACAGTTTCATCAACATGCTCATTTGTAGTGAACCCCAGCACAGACGTTAACATATCCACCAGCAGCTTGCCTACCTCATTGAAATCTATATATGAAAAAGGAGGTGGCCCAGAAGGTTGGCAGTTTGCCTTCATGAATTTCCTAGCTATTGCAGCTATGTCTGTGCTAGAGAGCTTGGAGCCCTCATCCAGCAAGTACTTAATGGAGAAGGGGTATAACAGCTGGGTTTTCTTGTAGTTCAGCATTTGGTTGATGGAATCTGGTGTTATGTAGAAGAGGATCCCAGATGGAGACTTCACAGCTCTGAGCTTCTGGTCATAGTTTTCTGCACAGAGGTGAATGACTTCAGGAAAAATGTTCACAGAAGGCAGGAAGTAGGTGGGCAGATTGGATTCCCAGATGCCATACATGTCACTGTTGTCCAAGTGACTATTCCTTCGCTGGAAGAAAGTTTGTAAGTGATTCCTCTCTGCCACAAAGTCTGTAATGAGGAAATCACTATCCACCAGTGGCATTGCTTCCAGTTCTTTACTAGGTGGATTCATAGGAGCTACATCCAAAGCAGCTGGAGTAGCCATGTCTAATTTTATGTTAGGGTCCCACCCTAACCCCCTTATTTATGTCTTGGGATCACGTCATAGTCAAGAGTCAATAAAGCCCATATTAATATTTGTAAGTGGTTAACCCG
>APFE030780786.1:83417-102931 GCA_000404065.3 Pinus taeda
TGGACTCCCTTGTAACCCCTGTGGGTACCCTTCGAGTAGTAGCGCATTAGACAGAACCGCGCACGGACTGTCTTCCACGTACCCTCTGGGTATATAGGAAGCCCCATAGCTACCTTGAAGCCTCGCCATAGATAAACCTTCGGCCGTCTTATGGCTACAGTACACCAAGAACAACACTCGGAGAGATTACTTGCCCGTACGATAGGGTAGTCGGGTTGTACGACTAAGGGTACGGTCGATCCTCCTTAGTTAGAGCCCTGAAACATTGGGTCGAGTACTACTGTCAGACCCTTATGACTATTGCGATCTGTAGCACCTGACACTCCTCAAGACCATAGTTCCCTTTCTATCGGGGGATCACACATCATCTATTCTAGATCAGCGAGTGCAGCAGCAGCAGACATCAGTCCCGCAACTCTATCAGATGAGCAGCAGCAGTGATCCACGATCCAGATCTCTCAGATCCACCAGATCGGAGTAGTTGTGAAGGGTTCCTGTGCCTGGCTATAATTTTCGTAGGAATTTTGGCGGCATTGACATTTTGAGGATTTGGCGACTGTAGTATTGATCAAGAAGGAGTAAAAATCCGTTAGGAGTTTTCCACAAAAAAAAAAAATAAAAAATCTGAGATCTTCCGAAGCGCTTATTTGTGATCTAGCCCATCAGCATCAGGACAACGAGCTGAGCACGGTGGTACCATTCAATTTCTTCACAAAATTTTTTATTGTGGTCCCAATTTTTCATCAAGTTGGTGTATGGTAGAAACTAGAGCTCAAGCAATGGCCAATGAAAGACTAGACAAACTTGAAACAGATATGAACGAGCTCAAAAATAAGCTTGAAGAAATATCTAGCATGGTACGACAAGCACTCGATAAGGGCAAGGATCCAGCTCTCGAGGACCACTATAATGACCATGTACACATTGAGGGTGAGTCTAGCCACTCTCCTCATGTCTGGCACACCCATCCACCACCCAACAGAGATTTCCCACCCAGTCAGTGACCTCCCAAGTTGGATATGCAGAAATTTGACGGTTCTAACCCGCCTGCATGGCTAGCACAAATGGAACAATATTTCAAATTAAATCGACTCCAAGATGATTGGACTAAGATTGGCATGGCGACCATGTACTTGGACAGTGAACGATGGCAATGGGTAGAATGGCATCGGCGTCGCAATGCACCTTTTTCGAGTTGGGTCCAATTTGCCAAAGCTCTTCGAGATCGCTTTGAATGGGGAGACTCCTTTTTGGGTAGTCTCACTAAGCTCCGACAGACGGGTACAGTGGATGAATATATCACCGCTTTTGAAGCCTTAGCCTTCTGCACTCAGCATCTCTCAGATGAGTTCTGCACGGAATGTTTTATCAGTGGTCTTAAAGAAGCCATCAAAGCTCAAGTTCTACTCCACCACCCTCCCACATGGACGGAGGCTTGCCAGGTAGCCCGTAAGGTGGAACGTGCCATAACAGCCCAATACAGCCGCCCCAATTTCTCCACTAAAGGTCGTCCCCCACAAGCTCATACCACGACTCAGACACTTAAGGTCCAAAAGGTATCACCTCAGGAAATGGCCGAGAGAAGGAAGCAAGGACTATGTTACTACTGTGAAGAAAAATATTCCCCTGGTCATAAATGCAAGGAGCCCAAGTTTTTTCAAATAGATGCCACTGACTACAGCTCCACTGAGGAAGATCCACCTCTTGAGAAACAGGAGGCGATCGAAGAAGACAACCAAAAGGAGATTATATCTGACGACCTAGTTATTTCGCTCAATGCGTTGGCAGGAATCTCTTCCCCTCAAACTCTCAAAATCAGGGGTTTCTTAAACATCGCCCAGTAATAGTCTTGATTGATAGCGGAAGTACCCATAATTTCATCCATCAAAAAATCGCAGAAGAAGCGCATTGTTTTGTACGGGCAGTCTCTAACTTCCAGGTCCAAATTGCAGATGGTGGCACAATGAAATGTGAAGGCCACTGTGAAAATGTCAAAATTCAAATGGGGGATTATGAGTTGAAAACCCACATGTTTGCCATACACATGGGGGGATGCGACATTGTCCTAGGTGTTGAATGGCTCCGCACCCTTGGGCCAATCACAATGGATTTCTAGGAGCTATATATGAGTTTTAAGCAGAACAACTCCACACATACCCTCCGTGGCTTCCAGGCGGGAGCACCCTCTGTCGTCAGCTCGCATCGGATGGAAAAATTGTTAAAAAAGGGCCATCATGGAGTAGTAGTGCAATTTAATGCCATCCAGGTAGTCGAAACCAGACCTCTGCCAATTCATCTTGAGATGCAGCAGATTTTAAATACCCATCGAACGGTCTTTGACAAGCCTCAGGAGCTTCCACCCTCACGAGGGGAACATGATCATAGCATCACCATGGTTCCAGGGGCTCAGCCCCCAAATGTGAGGCCATACAGATATCTGTTCACTCAAAAGAATGAAATAGAAAAAATCATCAAGGAATTGTTGGAAGCAGGTGTCATTCGTCCCAGCATTAGTCCTTATTCATCCCCAGTGGTCATGGTCCTCAAGAAAGATGGGGAGTGGCGGATGTGTCCTGATTTCAGTGCCCTCAACAAGTTAACATTCAAAGATAAATTTCCCATTCCGGTGGTTGACAATTTGCTGGACGAACTCAATGGGGCTCAATTCTTCACCAAGTTGGATCTTCGCTCCGGCTACCACCAAATTCGCATGAAGGAAGTCGACATTCCCAAGACGGCATTCAAAACTCATGAAGGCCATTATGAGTTCCTGGTCATGCCATTTGGTCTCTGCAATGCCCCTTCTACTTTCCAAAGTCTTATGAATCACATCCTCAAACCATATCTCAGAAAATTTGTCCTGGTCTTCTTCGATGACATTCTCATCTATAGTGGCACTTGGGTGGCACATCTTCATCATGTAGATCTACTATTGCAACTGCTCCGCAAGCATAAATTATTTGTCAAGATGTCTAAGTGTGCGTTTGGCATGGAAGAAGTTGAGTATTTGGGCCACATTGTGGGGCGTGAAGGTGTCAAGGTGGACCCCAAAAAAGATCTAGGCAATGCAAGAATGGCCTCAACCTAAGACTTTGAAGAGCTTGAGAGGATTTTTGGGTCTCACAGGCTATTATCGTAAATTTGTCCACAACTATGGTCGCATAGCGAACCCTCACCCAACTCCTAAAGAAAATTCTTTCTTCTGGAATGAGGAAGCACAACAGGCCTTTACAGCTCTAAAAAATGCCATGTGTTCCACTCCAGTTTTATCACTACCTGACTTCACCAAATCTTTTGTCATTGAATGTGATGCTTCAGGGACAGGTATTGGGGCAGTTTTAATGCAGGAAGGGAGACTGTTGGCCTTCACAAGCCAGCAACTCAGTGGGAAGAATTAGCGCCAATCTACATACGAGAAGGAAATGATGGCCATCTTACATGCAGTCGACACCTGGCGACCTTATTTATTGGGGCGACATTTCCAAATCCGCACAGATCATCACAGTCTTAAATATTTTTTGGAGCAACGCCTATCCTCCTCACAACAAAATAAATGGCTAGCCAAAATGCTGGGATATGATTATGAGATCATTTACAAGAAAGGGAAAGACAATAGTGTAGCAGATGCATTATCTTGCCAATTTGAGGAGGAAAGTACCCTGCTAACTATTTCCCTCCCCATTCATGAATGGATTGAAGAAGCTCGCAGAGAATGGTTTTCACACCCCGAGCTCTCCCAACTCATTTCTCAATTACAGGCAGATCCAAATTCCACCAAGGGCTGCTCGTGGTAGGATGATATTCTTCGCTACAAGGACAGAGTCATAATATCACCAACATCCACCTTCAAAAGTCGCATTTTGGCAGAAATGCACTCATCTCCCATTGCAGGACATTCGGGCTTTCAGAAGACATATGCTCACACCAGAAGATCAATTTTCTGGACAGGCATGAAAAAGGACATCCTTACCTTCGTAACCGAATGCGAGGCCTGTCAACGCCACAAAGGGGAAACAGTCAACACACTAGGCACATTACAACCATTGCCCATTCTAGCATCAATTTGGACGGAAGTTTTTATGGATTTCATTACAGGTCTTCCAAAGTCAAGGAACAAGTCAGTCATCATGGTGGTTGTGGACCGATTGTCGAAGTATGCTCATTTCTGCGCTCTTCCCCACCCGTTTACACCCACCTTGGTTGCTCAAACTTTCATGGATCAGATCTTCAACTTGCATGGCATGCCCATTTCTATTGTGTCCGACTGCGACCTGATCTTCACCAGCAATTTTTGGCAGGAACTCTTTAGAATACAAGGCACTCAACTACAACTCAGTACTTCCTACCATCCGCAAACAGATGGTCAAACTGAAGCAGTCAACAAATGTCTAGAAACCTACCTTAGGTGTTTTACTTTAGAAAAACAACACCTTTAGGTACAGTGGCTACCTCTGGCAGAATGCTGGTATAACACCAAGTATCATGCCACCACAAAAATGACTCCCTATGAAGCAGTATATGGTCAACTCCCGCCTTCACCTACTTCATATCTCAAGGGTTGCTCAAAAGTCCAAGCAGTGGATCAACTCCTACAACACCATGCAACTATGCTCGCCCATCTTCGAGAGAATCTTCATCAAGCTCATAACTGCATGAAGCAACAGGTAGACCAGCATCGCTCAAAGCGCCAATTTCATGAAGGGGATCAGGTCTTTTTACGACTCCAACCATATAAGAAAACATCAGTCAAAGACAAGGGATGTCAGAAACTCTCTCCCAAATTCTACGGACCATATCAAGTACTTCAACGCATTGGAGAAGTGGCCTACAAGTTGGCTTTGCCACCTACTGCAAAAATCCATCTAGTTTTTCATGTTTCATGGCTCAAGAAAGTGATTGGGAATAATTGCAGAATTCAGACTAGTCTACCTGAATTGGACGAAGAAGGATCCATCTGGCTTCAACCGGAACAGGTCCTCGACACACGAGTCAAGCAACTGCACGGCCGCATGATCAAGGAAGTCCTAGTCAAATGGAAAGACACCTCTCCAGAAGATGCAACTTGGGAGCCAGCCACTATTCTGCAGCAGTTTCTGCAGCTTCAGCCTTGAGGACAAGGCTAGTCTTAAGGGGGTGGAAATGTTAGGGTCCCACCCTAACCCCCTTATCTATGTAATGGGACCATGTTATAGTTAAGAGTCAATAAAGCCCATATTAATAATTGTAAGTGGTTAATCTGAAATTAATAAAGGAACCACAGTTAGTTGCAAATGGGCCGACGGTATTAGTAATAAATGGTATTGACCTGTGGTATTACTTGTAGGAGTCATATATATAGGATAGTAACTCCCTGCGAGGAGCATCGTGTCTTATTTTTGTAATCGAGCTCTGCTCTATTGGAGGTTGCCCCCTCGAAGAGGCAAGTGAACATTACTCTCTGAATAATAAAGTCTTCGCTATTCTGTGTTCTGGATATCTTTTCTTCGCATATTCTGTGTTATCGGTCTCTTTTCTTCGCATATTCTGTATTTGGGTATCATTTGCAGGTTAAGAAGCATAACATCTTGGGACTTTTTCCCTCTGTTTTTTTTTTACTCTTCTCCATCTAGACATTTGTTTGATGTATGCCTAGTTTTTCCACATAGCCAGCAAGTAAGATTTTTCCACTTCTCCTGTTTAGAAGTGCGCAGATGAATATCAGACTGTTTGTAGTAGTGTGTCCTGGGAACATATCTATAATAGCCTTTTATTGTTGTGGAAGAGCCTTTAGGCTGATTAGAGGCTTGTATTTTATGCATGTGGATCTTAAAAATTTATCTGTATTCCTTCTTGGCCTTTTTCTTAGCTTTCCTTTTTCATACTAGAGGATCATTAACGGTTAATCCATATTTGCTGCAGATAGATTTTCTATCTGGAAGCTTGAAAAGTTTTTCTAAGGATTTATTAACATTAGAACTTGTGCACAAACTGACTAATGTCTTGGTTATAAAAGAATAAATGTCTCCCCAAGTGTATGATTGAAAAGGCAACTGAAATATTTCTTGCAACCTGATGTAGTCAACAAATCTAGATGGAAGGGTAGTAAGATATACCTGTTTTCATAATAGATTTTTAGAATTTTTCACCTCATAAATTCTTTGGATCTAGTCATGGTGAAAGACTTCAAACTATGACATTTTGTGGCATTTGAGATTCATTAGAATGACTTCATGTTTGTCTGCAATCTTTGTTTCACAGTCACACCAATGCTCTAATATCATTGAAGTTAGAGCACTAATCATGTTGCTTGTTGTTGTGCCATCTATATTATGAATTATATCTCCTGCTTCATCTTTGAGAACTTCGTTCTCGATTTTTTCCAATAATGCTGGAGATGATTCTATTCCCACCACCTATGTAGAGTTCCTGTAAAACACTAAATAATTGTTTTGCAAGCTTCAATCTCACTTTTTTCTCTGAAATACATAAGCTTATATTCAGTTAACATCATGTCAAGAAATTGCCTAATCTAACCAGCACTCAGATTATCAATGTTCCATTCATGATGTGACTCAGGGAAGAAAGTATGTGATTCTGGGAGCTTGCCTTTTCCTTCTATATCAGGAGCAGGATACTGAACCTATTTTGCAAAGGTTCGTAAATAGGGAGAATCTGAGATTTAGATTCTTTCTCTTCTTCTTCTTCTTTAAATAAGTAAGCAATTGTGATTTTCTCTGTAGCCTTTGGTTTTTCAGTAGAAGATTGGGCTACTTTTCTGGGGAATAATACTGGAAATCTGTCAACTGGTTTAACAGGATCTTGAATCTTGACATTTCTTTTATATAGAAAGGAAGTAGGAACTCGTTTATCAATTTTAGACAAACTCATTTTCTCAACTCTTTCAGTTGAACCAGTTAATAAAATTAATGTAGTACCAATGTGGTCTACTATTTTCTCTTCTATTTTTTATATTTTATTCAATGATTCTTTGGCATATGATCTGACAACTGATGAAGAATACTGAACATCATTGAGGCTTCCATTTACCTCATTGAGAGAAACTTGAACAATATCAAAATGTTCTTTTATTTCAGAAGACTTTGTTGTGTTCATTTCCAGGCCTTTAATTGCAGTATTGGTCCAGTTAATTTGCTCACTAGCCTTCTGAATTCTACCATCTATTTGCAATGCATTTTCATCTTTCTGAACTAGAGCAATTGTTTTAGTTGTATTATGGTTTTCTCCTATTATGATTCCTCTATATGGGGGAAAAGTATATGGAGTCTCCACTTTGTTGCCATCTAAAGTAGTCCATGCATGTTTGGCTGATGAGGAAGAAGATGTTCCAGTCATCAATACATTTTCAGACTGAACTTTCCTTTTCCACTCATAGAAAGATATCCAGGAGTTTGTTTTTTCCATGTAGGTTTTCCATTCTTGGGATAAATTTATCATTTCCTCAATTGTATAACTAATACCAAACTGTTCTACCTCGGGATGAGTGAATAAGTACCAATTTAACATGGCCTTCATCCATTTAGAGCTGATTTTGGATTTGGGACAACCGTTCATTAAAGTGAAGAACTTATGAATTTCCATTACTGTAGGCTTTTTACAATCTTCTGGAATGGGACCAAATCTGGACTTAGGAATTAGTCTCTTTGCTTTTTCTAAATACCCCAATCCATATCTTGGCTTGGCTGGCCTCATTAGGCTTAATATTTATGTCAACCTCGGATCTTCATTCTCTAAGGTGACAATTTCATGCATGATCAAAATATGTTCAAACTCAAATTCATGGGGAAAAGGAATGTTTGAGCATTTTGGGTTTGGACATGGATTGACAGATGTGGATGGAGGGGCGTCACCCATCCTTAGATAATGGTTTTCATGGATTACTGATTTAGCAAAAGTGTACAAGTTTACAACAGTCTGACATTCAGGACACTTGACTTCTAAAGATGAAAATTTACAAGTTTGGCAAATTCAAACAATGAAATATGACGACAACGATTTGAAATAGAACTTGAGCAGGCGGTATCTAGTGTGGATGGATCTAGATAATAAGATGAACTTCTGCAGGCTTGTTCAATTCATCTGTGGTTTGTAGTAAATTTTCTAGGAAAGGATAAAACAACAGAGGATTGATTTTATTTGATATCAGCAGAGGTTATCTTCTTCAAGGCAGGAGGCTTGGGATTTGACACTACCTAGTGCTCAAGGAAAGTGAGATCTTCCCAGCGAATGGTCTGATGTTCTATCTTCTGGTTTTTTGAATCTATCAGAACAATGACACTAGACTTTGAATCTCTACTGGGTGTATGGAGTACTGCAGGATATAAAGTATTTGTACGTCTAAAACATCGTCTAGTATAGATAGCTATATTATGTCTTTTCTTATGCATGCCAAATCCTGTGGCTTGGATCTGCAACTGTAAGATTTGATCTATAGTCTCATCATAGACATATACAGAGAAATTTTGGTAGCAGTCAAAATAGACTAAACCATTGGACAGAGGGGCAACAATACATCCTATTAATGAATTGGTATACTTATTATGCATTAGGTCTCTAACTATGGCTAGAACAAAGGTATATAAGTCGTGATGGGTCAGAGGATTTATTCTGATTCTTATACATCCCAAATGTAAATACTTAGTATTTAGCCTCTTGGCTTCAGCCTGTGAACGTTTCAGATTGAGAAGAGGAATAGAGTGAACATTATCATAATTTTCTTGAATCTGGATAATAGACTCTTTTATGTTAATTCTAGTAGCAACTTTCAAATGAAATATAGATAAATCAGCATAGACTTATGATGTAGAGATACTAGGGAGTTCCCATCTTGTAGAAGGTTGTGTTTCTTCGTATTCTAGTTCAGCTTGATTTAAAACATGACTAGAACTTGACGCAAACTTATCTCTGAGTGGATTTTCTATGGCAGAAGAATCTCTCTCTTCTATTTCTCAGAAAGAAACGATTTTTCTAAATGAATCCATTCTTTTCTAAACATGGTGTTTTATGAGTACCAACCTCTTGAACCAGATGTTATTGGCTGTGATACCAATTTTGTAGCCAGGGCTTCTGTCACAAGCTTGCTCTACTTTTGGCGTTGTTTTGTCTCTTTGGTAGTCTTCACTTATCGACCTCTGGTGAACCCAACGTGAAATCGGCACAAACCTACTTGGTTTTCTCACGCTTTGTGACCTCACATATGACTTCCTCACCTTCCAACAATCTGGCATCCCTTCAAACCTTTGGTGAACCTTCGATGAACTTTCAGTGAACTTCGAGTGAAGATAATGAGACAAATACTACATTGCAGACATTTTATGATAACACATAGGTATTCCAATGCGGAAAAATTTCTTCTCATATTATTTCTCAGAAAGGATTTCAAATTACAGAGAGTATTCTTTTCAGAGATAGACTATAGTTTCATTTATCGTACTTTTTCTTCTCATAGAAGAGTAAGCATTACCGAAGCCTTCCTAGCAACGTATAGGCTCTGTTTAAGAATATACGACTTGACAGACTCAAAAACTTCTAATATATCAGGCCACTTTAGGTTCTTACCAGTGCCGAGCACATTGATACGTAGGCTTCTTAGATCTCTAAGACTCTAAGACTCTATGATACTCAAACTCCAAATGCCCAAATGAGCCTTACCTCTTCCAATATATAGGAAATGAGGGGGACAAACATTTGATTTATTGGCTGACAAACTTTTGTACTAAAAAATTCTGTTAGTTCATGAGATGTGGCTCACATCTCACCAAAAGTTGGAGAGGTGCTTCGAGTCTCCATGACTGAGGAATCTCTAGTACGAGATACACTGTGGATGATTTTACAAATCGCACGGAAAATATTCCCACTAGCTTTTTACATAGTGGATGCTTTTTGTACAACAAAGCACACGAGAAATGATGGTCACAATTAGGCCCTTGTGACTAGACATCATAATTACATTGATGGATGCTTTTATTGAATAAGCCCACGAGAAACATCAGAAAATAGTAATATCGGGAAATCTGTATTTTTTATATAGTGTTTCATCCCATGCTTTAGTGAAAATCCCATGGACAATCATCGGTTTCCCCAAAATCACTTGATGTTTTATTTTTTTTAATACAAGCCACTGATAACGTCTGCCCATATATTCTTTTAAGTTTGGATTATCATCCAAAGGTGTCCATTCTTTTTTAGTCATTTCTTTGGCAGTTTTATATGGTAGATGAAAACACTCGCCAATGTTTTTTTTAAAGGAGAAGTCATAATGAAGTCTCCAATATGCTTCATGATATAATGGATCCATTTCTATCCTATTGACTCCATAGTCAGCCCACCATGTTTGTAGCCAATCACATTGCCATTTCCTTTGCATTATCCCAGTTGTATTAAATCTTAATTTAGTGTAATGGGTTTCTTCTTTGTCATTTATATTCAATAGATCCCACCATAGTTGTTTATAGCTAGAGAATTCATATACTGTATCTAGAAAAATTAATTTGGGATCTTCACCTGGCCATAAAGCTGTAGTTTGAGTTGGCATGGGCCATGCCAGATTCCTGGTATGGTTTATTCAAAAATATTTTTCATAATTCTATTGTGAATTCCTCCATGGGACCAGATACATGTGATATCATGGAAATCACTTTCGAGGGCATCTTCTGCATACAGAGCATCTGTCTTGGCTTTTGTGTAAACCATGTCATGTATCCATCTGCTTCCTTTTAGGTACACTTTTATTTTTGGTACAAGATGCAAAATATATGTATGGGCTTTCAAATTTGCATCTATTACTTTGGTATTTCTTAATTGCTAGGTATGTTTCCACTTATTTCTATATTCAAACCAATCCTGGTTATCTTGTATTGTTCACAGAGCTTCTTGTTTTTGCTTTTGGTCCCATTCTATAATAATAACCATTATATGTTCTTGTTGCTGGATAAATTCCCTTCTAAGGAAATCTAGTAAATAGTTTTCTACCCCTTTTATATGTTCGACCTCGAAGTCGAAGTTTGCAAAGAGAGCTTACCATCTAGCAAACATAGCTTCACTTGGTTTCTTTATATCTTTAGTTAGGACCTTTTTCAGGGCTGAGGCATCTGTTCTCAAAAGAAATTTCTTGTTCACCAAATGTATATCAATTTTATCAAAACTATTCCACAATTGAAAATGAGGTAAAAGCTTCGTGGAAACCAAATGGAGGTCTGAAACACTTCTATTTTCTTTTTTCTTAGGACTAAACCATTATGTTTTACTGGATTTACAAATGTATGAATGTTCTTGAAATGGTCTTTGAAATTCTTGGAAAAAAATAGAATGTCATCAATATAAACTATAAGCCAATCAAAGCGTATAAGCTCTATCTAAGAATATACAGGCTTGATAGACTCAAAAAATTCTAATAGATCTGGCAACTTTAGGTTCTTACCAGTGCCGACCACATTGATACGTAGGCTTCTCAGATCTCTAAGACTCTAAGACTCTATGACACTCAAACTCTAAATGCCCAAATGAGCCTTACCTCTTCCAATATATAGGAAATGAGGGGGATAAACATTTGATTTATTGGCCAACAAACTTTTGTACTCAAAAATTCTGTCAGTCCATGAGATGTGGCTCAAAGCTCACCAAAAGTAGGAGAAGTGCTCCGAGTCTCTGTGACTGAGGAATCTCTAGTACAAGATACACTGTGGATGATTTTACAAATCCCACAAAAAATATTCCCACTAGCTTTTTACATAGTGGATGCTTTTCGTATAGCAAAGCCCACAAGAAACGGTGGTCACAATTAGGCCCTTGTAACTAGACATCATAATTAAACTGATGGATGCTTTTATCGTATAAGCCCATGAGAACCATCATAAAGCAATAATATCGGGAAATCTGTATTTTTTATATAGTGTTTAATCTCATTCTTTAGTGAAAATACTATGGACAATCATGGGTTTCCCCAAAATCACTTGATGTTTTATTTTTGTTAATACAAGCCACTGATAATGTCTAGCCATATATTCTTTTAAGGTTGGATTATCATCAAAATGTGTCTATTCTTTTTCAGTCATTTCTTTGACAGTTTTATATGGTAGATGAAACATTTGCCAATGTTGTTTTCAAAGCAGAAGTCATAATGAAGTCTACAATATGCTTCATGATATAATGGACCCATTGTTGTCCTGTTGACTCTGTAGTCAGCCCACCATTTTTGTAGCCAACCACATTGCTGGTTCTTTTGCATTATCCCAGTTGTACTAAATCTTAATTTAGTGTAATGGGTTTCTTCTTTGTCGTCTATATTCAACAGATCCCACCATAGTTGTTTATAGTTGGAGAAATCATATATTGTGTCTGGAAAAATTAATTTGGGATCTCTGTTTGGCCATAAAGTTGTAGTTTGAGTTGGCATGGGCCATGCCAGATTCCTGGTACGGTTTATGCAATAAATAATTTCATAAATTCTGCTGCAAATTCCTCCATGGGACCGGATACATGTGATATCGTGGAAATCACTTTTGAGGGCATCTTCTGCATATAGAGAATTTGTCATAGCTTTTGTGTAAACCATGTCATGTATCCATCTGCTTCCTTTCGGGTACACTTTCTTTCTGGGACAAGATGCCAAATATCTGTATGGGCTTGCAAATTTGCATCTAATACTTTGGTATTTCTTAATTGCCAGGTAGGTTTCAACTTATTTCTGTATTCAAACCAATCCTAGTTATCTGGTATTGTTCGCAGAACTTCTTGTTTTTTATTCTAGTCCCGTTCTGTAACAATAACCATTATATGTTCTTTTTGCTGGAAAAATTCCCTACTAAGAGAATATGGTAAATGGTTTTCTGACCCTTTATATGTTCGACCTCGAAGTCAAAGTTTGCAAAGAGAGATTGCCATCTAGAAAGCTTAGCTTCACCTGGTTTCTTTATATCTTTAGTTAGGACCTTTTTCAGGGCCGAGGCATTTGTTCTCAAAAGAAATTTCTTGTTTACCAAATGTGTATCAAATTTTAATACAATTCCACGTAGATTTTACCTCCTTTTCAATTGTGGAATAGTTTTGTTCCACATTGTTCCACGTGCCTGAAGAAAACTGGACAATTTGTTCAGTGCGATCCTTCTTTTGTTTGAGGATACCACCCCATCCTATATTGTTGGCATCTGAATCTACAATTTTAAATGATCTGTCACTAGATACATGCAAAATAGGAAGATTTTTTACCTTTTCTTTGATCTTCCTGACAGCTTTTGTATGTGCTTTTGACCACTGAGGTGGTTCTTTTTTGAGTCTTTGATTGAGTATACTTCTATCCTTGGCACAATCCTAGTAGAAATTACTGACATAATTCAAACATCTCAAAAACATTTGAAGTTGAGTTTTATCAGTGATGACATCTGGGAATTTATCAGAGAATTCAAGTGCATGCTTCTACAAGGTTATATGTCCATTAAAAATATTATGACCAAGGAACCGAATGGAAGTCTGAAACTCTTCTATTTTCTTCTTGCTCAAGACTAAACCATTTTGTTTTACCAGATTTACAAATGTATGAATGTGCTTGAAATGGTCTTGGAGATTCTTGGAAAAAATTAGAATGTCATCAATATAAACTATAAGCCAATCAAAGTAAGGCTTAAAGATTTTTTCCATTAACTTTTGAAATTTTGAGGGAGCATTTTTCAACCCAAAAGGCATGACATTCCACTCGTAGTGGCCTACAGGAATGTTGAATGCAGTTTTGAATTTATCTTCTTCAGAGATGGTGACCTGCCAAAATCCCTCTTTCAGATAGAGTTTTGAAAATATTTTGGCTCTTGTTATCCTTCCCATTAAATCTCCTTTGTGGGGGATAGGATAAGTATCATCTGCAAGAACAAAATTTAGAGGCTTAAAATCTATAACCAGTCTTGGAATTCCTATAATTTGTTCTGCTCTTTTATTCACATAGGAGCCATAACAGTTCCATGGGCTGTCTGATTCTCGGATGAGTTTTTGATCTAGCAACTATTTCATCTCTTTTTCACACAGATCCCTATATTCCTCATTCATAGGAATAGCTCAACTTTTACAGGGCTTTCCTATATATCCTTCTTTGTAGGGTAGTTGGACTGTGTGCTGCTTCCTATGCCAGAAGGAATTTGGCTCTTTTGAGCAACATTCTTCCTCTATTTGTCTTTTTATTTCCTGAATACTTCTTTTGACTAGCAGATCCTTTATTTGTTCTTCTATCTTCAATGTAGACTTCAGATCCTTTAGATCTGTCAATTTTGCTTCGAATTTGTCCAGTTATTTGACTATTTGGACCATAGTGGAGATTCTAGGATTTGAGATATAGGGCATCTCAATTCATCTTGTTCTTCCCATTGATGTGGGAATAATGATGAAATAGCTGGCTTTGTGCCCTTTTAATCTGGTTGATCCATGAGGTTAAACTATGGCTAGAAAGATGTTTCCTAGAATACAATCAACTGGAATTTCTGCAACTCCAAACTTCAAATTTATGCAGTGATGATCAAAGCAAATGGAAGCTTTTGGGACTTCATGATTAAGTGTCTGATTACCAAGACCAACAACTTTTATTTCTGTAGAAATCCAATATTTTGTTGGGATGATTTTTATATTTAAAATATTCACATCAGCACCAGAATCTAATATTGCAGTTAATTCAAACATTTCTCCCTGAATGCAGATATTAACTTTTACATAATTTTGTTGATATGAAATGGTAAGAATCCTCATTTCTTGAAATTCTAAAACAGGATATTTTCTCCCTTCAATTATTTCAATGTTTGGATTTTTGGTATACTTTATAGTATCCCATGGATCTCTAGTTTCTTCTACAGGTTGTTTTCCTTTTTCAATCTCAACTAATTGAGATTTTAAAGCAGAGATTTATGTTTTGATGTTATGAATTTCTCTACTTACCTCCCCCAAGGTGAGTGAGTGAACCTTGTCTTGCTTTTGGTGTCTCTGGAAATATCTAGTATTTTGTTCAAAGGAGGCATCTAAGAATAATGGGTTTTTAGCTTATTTTTTTGAAGAGCTGGAAGGAAGTTGTTCCATAAATGCTTCTGTAAGCCTGTTCTTCATTTCTCCTTCTTCCATAGCACGAATTTGAGAGAGGATCTTGATTTCTTCTTCTTCTATTGTAGCCATTAATACCTTTTCTTTTGGTTGTACTGAGTAGATTTCTTCAATGCTGGAGTCACTACCAGATTCAAAATCAGAGTTGGTACATATATGACAAGCATAATTTTCTGATTCTGAGCATGAACAGGGTTGCATGTATGCATGTAACTCTTCTTCAGAAGAGCTATAGGAAGAACTATCAGAGTTAGGAGAGGACTCTTCTAGTTGCTACTGTTGGATTTGATCTTTGATGATCACATTAGGGCAGCGTTTTGTTTTGTGAGTGTGAGATCCACACTTTAGACACTACAATTTTCCCTCTGTTTGACATTTTTGCCCCTTTGGAATAGGGCCTGGGACTTTTTCCCTCTATTGTTTTTTGACTCTTCTCCATCTGGACATTTATTTGATGTATGCCCAATTTTCCCACATAGCCAACAAGTAAGTTTGTTCCACTTCTCTTGTTTAGAAGTGTGCAGATGAATATTAGATGGTTTTTAGTAGCGTGTCCTGGGAACATATCTATAATAGACTTTAGGCTGATTAGAGGCTTGTCTTTTATGCCTGTGGATCTTAGAAGTTTGTCTGTATTCCTTCTTGGCCTTTTTCTTAGCTTTGCTTTTTCATACTAGAGGATCATCAATGGTTAATCCATATTTTCTGCAGATAGATTTTCTATCTGGAAGCTTGGAAAGATTTTTTAAGGATTTATTAACCATAGAACTTGTGCACAAACTAACTAATGTCTTGGTTATAAGAGAATAAATCTCTCCCTAATTGTATGATTCAAAAGGAAACTGAAATATTTCTTGCAACCTGATGTAGTCAACAAATCTAGATGGAAGGGCAGCAAGATATACTTATTTCCATAATAGATTTTTAGAATCTTTCACCTGATAAATTCTTTGTATCCAGTCATGGTGAAAGTCTTCAAACTGTGACATTTTGTGTTATTTTAGATTCATCATAATGACTTCATGTTTGTCTACAATCTCTATTTCACAACCACACCAATGCTCTAATACCATTGAAGTTAGAGCGCCAATCATGTTGCTTGTTGGTGTGCCATATATATTATGAATTATATCTCCTGCTTCATGTTTGAGAACTTTGTTCTCCATTTTTGCCAATAATGTTGGAGATCATTTTTTTTCCCATCACCTGAGTAGGGTTCTCATAAAAAACTGAATAATTTTTTTGCAAGCTTCAATTTCACGCTTGCCTTTGAGACAGATAAGATTATATTCAGTGAACATCATGTCAAGCAATTGCCTAATCTAACCAACACTCAGAGTATCAATGTTCCATTCACGATGTGACTCGGGGAAGAAATTATGTGATTCTGGGAGCTTGCCTTTTCCTTCTATATCAGGAGTAGGATACCTACTGAACCTACTTTCCAAAGGTTCGTAAATAGGGAGAATCTGAGATTCAGATAATTTCTCTTCTTCTTCTTCCTTAAATAAGGAATAAATTTTGAGTTTCTCTGTAGCCTCTGGTTTTTCAGTAGAAGAATGGGCTACTTCTTTGGGGTATAATGCTAGATATCTATGAATTGGTTTGACAGGATCTTCAATCTTGACATTTCTTTTATATAGAAAGGAAGTAGGAACTGGTTTATCAACTTTAGACAAACTTGTTTTCTCAACTTTTTCAGTTAATCTAGTTAATAAAATTTTAGTAGTACCAATGTCGTCTACTATTTTCTCTTCTCCTTCTTGTATTTTTTTCAAAGATTATTTGGCATATGATTTGACAACTGATGAAGAATATTGTACATCATTGAGGCTTCTATTTACCTCATTGAGAGAAACTTGAATAGTATCAAACTGTTCTTTTATTTCAGAAAACTTTGCTTTGTTCATTTCTAGTTAATTTGCTTACTGGCCTTCTAAATTCTACCATCTATTCCCAATGCAATTTCATCTTTCTGAACTAGAGGAATTGCTTTAGTTGTATTATGGTTTTCTCCTATTATGATTCCTCTATATGGGGGAAAAGTAGATGGAGTCTCCACTTTACTACCATTTAAAGCAGTCCATGCATGTTTGGCTCATGAGGAAGAAGATGTTCCAGTCATCAATACATTTTCAAACTGAACATTTCTTTTCCAGTCATAGAAAGATATCCAGGAGTCTGCTTTTTCCATGTAGGTTTTCCATTCTTGGGATAAATTTATCTTTTCCTTAATTGTATAACTAATACCAAACTGTTCTTCCTTGGGATGAGTGAATAAGTCCCAGTTTAACATGGCCTTCATCCATTTAGAGCTGATTTTGGATTTGGGACATCCATTCATTAAAGTGAAGAACTTATGCATTTCCATTACTGCAGGCTTTTTGCAATCAATTGGAATGGGACCAAATATGGACTTAGGAATTAGTCCCTTTGCTTGTTCTAAATACCCAAATCCATATCTCGGCTTGGCTGGCCTCATTAGTCTTAATATTTCTGTCAACCTCGGATCTTCATTCTCTAAGGTGACAATTTCATGCATCATCAAAATATGTTCAGACTCAAATTCATGGGGAAAAGGAATGTATGAGCATTTTGGGTTTGGACATGGATTGACAGATGTGGATGGAGTGGCCTCACCAATCCTTGGATGATGGTTTTCATGGATTATTGATTCAGCAAGAGTGTACAAGTTGAAAACACTCTAACATTCAGGACACTTGACCTCTAAAGAAGAAAAATTTACAAGTTGGGAAAATTCAAATAGTGAAATATGACGACAAGTATTTGAAACAAAACTTGAGTAGGTGGTATCTACAGTGGACGGATCTCGATAATAAGATGAACTTCTGCAGGCTTGTTCAATTCTTCTGTGGTCTATAGTATATCTTCTAATAAAGGATAAAATAGTAGAGGATTGATTTTATTTGATATTAGTAGATGTTATCTTCTTCACGGTAAGAGGCTTGGGATTTGACACTACCCAGTGCTCAGGGAAAGTGAGATCTTCCCAACGAATGGTCTGATTCTCTATCTTCTGGTTTTCTTGAATCTGTCAAAACTATGATGCTAGACTTTGAATCTTTATTGGGTACATGGAGGACTGCAAGATATATTGTATTTGTATGTCTAAAACATCCTCTGGTCTGGATAGCTATATTATGTCTTTTCTTATGCATGTCAAATCCTGTGGTTTGAATCTGCAACTGTAATATTTGATCTATAGTCTCATCAAAGACATATACATAGAAATTTGGGTAGCAGTCAAAATAGATTGGACCATTAGACAGAGGTGCGACAATACCTCCTATTAATGAATCAATATACTTATTATGTGTTAGGTCTCTAACTGTGGCTAGAACAAAGGTATATAAGCCCTGATGGGTCAGAGGATTTATCCCGATTCTTATACATCCCAAATGTAAATACTTAGTATTTAGCCTCTTGGCTTCAGCCTGTAAATGTTTCGAATTGAGAAGAGGAATAGATTAAACACTATCAGAATTTCCTTGAATGTAGCTAATATACTCCTTTATGTGAATTCTAGTTGCAACTTTCAAATGAAATATAGATAGATCTGCATAGACTTTGGATGCATAGATACTAGTGAGTTTCCATCTTGCAAAAGGTTTTGTTTCTTCGTATTCTAGTTCGGCTTGATTTAAAACATGACTAGAACTTGATGCAAACATATCTCTGAGAATGGATTCATTCAGAAAATCTTATTTTTGAATGATAAACCTGCATCTGCACAAATAGTACTCCTGTAATGGCTACAGATTTTAAATTGCAATAGTTGTACTCCTACAATGATGGTCGTGTTTAAATCTCACCCGCAATACAACCAAATCCAAATCTTAGAAAGTTGGTTTGTGATGATTCCTGATTGGACAAATTCATTGATTTCAGCATAGTGGAATGATACAAAAGGAAGCCCTTCATACCCTCCAATTCACGTCAATATTTATTTAGATATTGAGAAGGCCTACCATGAAATCATCGGTGGGCCCATACTTCAACATTGCGAGCGGATTTTCCATTTTATGTTTTAATTTAATATACTGCAGCATAGGTTTTTCAACGCAATTGATAATGGTTGAATATTGCTTTCTAGAAAAGTATAAAATCTAAAAAAAGTAAAAAATTACCACCTCCACCCAATATGTTTAGAAAAAGTTATACAATGCCCTCTAATTTCAAAACTACACCCATACCATGTACCTTGACAAAGCCAAAAAAGATAAATACACATCGCAATCATTGCATCCTATGACAAGTGCTACATAGTAGCTTAGCTTAGTAAAAAATAAAGTTAGATATCTTTATAACTTAATATTTCTAGTTTATTTCCTTTTTCATTAAACATTTGAAATGCAATATTTGCTTATAAATGTATTTTGTTTTTTTGTTTTTTTTAAATCCACAATGAAATTTATTAGAAATTTTAT